>JAWQFJ010032456.1:15000-86192 GCA_034096865.1 Theodoxus fluviatilis | reverse complement strand
GGGAAGGGCACTGTCACCAGTGTGAATGGAGGAGGCTAGGTAGCTGGGGAAGGACACTGTCACCAGTGTGAATGGAGGAGGCTAGGCTGGGGAAGGGCACTGTCACCAGTGTGAATGGAGGAGGTTAGGTAGCTGGGGAAGGGCACTGTCACCAGTGTGAATGGAGGAGGCTAGGTAGCTGGGGAAGGACACTGTCACCAGTGTGAATGGAGGAGGCTAGGCTGGGGAAGGGCACTGTCACCAGTGTGAATGGAGAAGGTTAGGTAGATGGGGAAGGGCACTGTCACCAGTATGAATGGAGGAGGCTAGGCTGGGGAAGGGCACTGTCACCAGTGTGAATGGAGGAGGTTAGGTAGCTGGGGAAGGACACTGTCACCAGTATGAATGGAGGAGGCTAGGCTGGGGAAGGGCACTGTCACCAGTGTGAATGGAGGAGGCTAGGCTGGGGAAGGGCACTGTCACCAGTGTGAATGGAGGAGGCTAGGCTGGGGAAGGGCACTGTCACCAGTATGAATGGAGGAGGCTAGGCTGGGGAAGGACACTGTCACCAGTGTGAATGGAGGAGGCTAGGTAGCTGGGGAAGGACACTGTCACCAGTATGAATGGAGGAGGCTAGGCTGGGGAAGGGCACTGTCACCAGTATGAATGGAGGAGGCTAGGCTGGGGAAGGGCACTGTCACCAGTATGAATGGAGGAGGCTAGGTAGCTGGGGAAGGGCACTGTCACCAGTATGAATGGAGGAGGTTAGGTAGCTGGGGAAGGGCACTGTCACCAGTATGAATGGAGGAGGTTAGGTAGCTGGGGAAGGGCACTGTCACCAGTGTGAATGGAGGAGGCTAGGTAGCTGGGGAAGGGCACTGTCACCAGTATGAATGGAGGAGGTTAGGTAGCTGGGGAAGGGCACTGTCACCAGTGTGAATGGAGGAGGTTAGGTAGCTGGGGAAGGGCACTGTCACCAGTGTGAATGGAGGAGGCTAGGTAGCTGGGGAAGGGCACTGTCACCAGTATGAATGGAGGAGGTTAGGTAGCTGGGGAAGGGCACTGTCACCAGTGTGAATGGAGGAGGCTAGGCTGGGGAAGGGCACTGTCACCAGTGTGAATGGAGGAGGCTAGGTAGCTGGGGAAGGGCACTGTCACCAGTGTGAATGGAGGAGGCTAGGTAGCTGGGGAAGGGCACTGTCACCAGTATGAATGGAGGAGGTTAGGTAGCTGGGGAAGGGCACTGTCACCAGTATGAATGGAGGAGGTTAGGTAGCTGGGGAAGGGCACTGTCACCAGTATGAATGGAGGAGGCTAGGTAGCTGGGGAAGGGCACTGTCACCAGTATGAATGGAGGAGGCTAGGTAGCTGGGGAAGGGCACTGTCACCAGTATGAATGGAGGAGGTTAGGTAGCTGGGGAAGGGCACTGTCACCAGTGTGAATGGAGGAGGCTAGGTAGCTGGGGAAGGACACTGTCACCAGTGTGAATGGAGGAGGTTAGGTAGCTGGGGAAGGACACTGTCACCAGTGTGAATGGAGGAGGCTAGGTAGCTGGGGAAGGACACTGTCACCAGTATGAATGGAGGAGGTTAGGCTGGGGAAGGGCACTGTCACCAGTATGAATGGAGGAGGTTAGGTAGCTGGGGAAGGGCACTGTCACCAGTATGAATGGAGGAGGCTAGGCTGGGGAAGGGCACTGTCACCAGTATGAATGGAGGAGGTTAGGTAGCTGGGGAAGGGCACTGTCACCAGTATGAATGGAGGAGGTTAGGTAGCTGGGGAAGGACACTGTCACCAGTATGAATGGAGGAGGCTAGGTAGCTGGGGAAGGGCACTGTCACCAGTGTGAATGGAGGAGGCTAGGTAGCTGGGGAAGGGCACTGTCACCAGTGTGAATGGAGGAGGCTAGGTAGCTGGGGAAGGACACTGTCACCAGTATGAATGGAGGAGGCTAGGTAGCTGGGGAAGGGCACTGTCACCAGTGTGAATGGAGGAGGCTAGGCTGGGGAAGGACACTGTCACCAGTATGAATGGAGGAGGCTAGGTAGCTGGGGAAGGGCACTGTCACCAGTGTGAATGGAGGAGGCTAGGTAGCTGGGGAAGGGCACTGTCACCAGTATGAATGGAGGAGGTTAGGTAGCTGGGGAAGGGCACTGTCACCAGTATGAATGGAGGAGGCTAGGTAGCTGGGGAAGGGCACTGTCACCAGTGTGAATGGAGGAGGTTAGGTAGCTGGGGAAGGGCACTGTCACCAGTGTGAATGGAGGAGGCTAGGTAGCTGGGGAAGGGCACTGTCACCAGTGTGAATGGAGGAGGCTAGGCTGGGGAAGGGCACTGTCACCAGTGTGAATGGAGGAGGTTAGGTAGCTGGGGAAGGACACTGTCACCAGTATGAATGGAGGAGGCTAGGTAGCTGGGGAAGGGCACTGTCACCAGTGTGAATGGAGGAGGTTAGGTAGCTGGGGAAGGGCACTGTCACCAGTGTGAATGGAGGAGGCTAGGTAGCTGGGGAAGGGCACTGTCACCAGTGTGAATGGAGGAGGTTAGGCTGGGGAAGGGCACTGTCACCAGTGTGAATGGAGGAGGCTAGGTAGCTGGGGAAGGGCACTGTCACCAGTGTGAATGGAGGAGGCTAGGTAGCTGGGGAAGGACACTGTCACCAGTATGAATGGAGGAGGTTAGGTAGCTGGGGAAGGGCACTGTCACCAGTGTGAATGGAGGAGGCTAGGTAGCTGGGGAAGGGCACTGTCACCAGTGTGAATGGAGGAGGCTAGGTAGCTGGGGAAGGGCACTGTCACCAGTATGAATGGAGGAGGCTAGGTAGCTGGGGAAGGGCACTGTCACCAGTATGAATGGAGGAGGCTAGGTAGCTGGGGAAGGACACTGTCACCAGTATGAATGGAGGAGGCTAGGTAGCTGGGGAAGGACACTGTCACCAGTGTGAATGGAGGAGGCTAGGTAGCTGGGGAAGGGCACTGTCACCAGTATGAATGGAGGAGGCTAGGTAGCTGGGGAAGGACACTGTCACCAGTATGAATGGAGGAGGTTAGGTAGCTGGGGAAGGACACTGTCACCAGTATGAATGGAGGAGGTTAGGTAGCTGGGGAAGGGCACTGTCACCAGTATGAATGGAGGAGGTTAGGTAGCTGGGGAAGGGCACTGTCACCAGTATGAATGGAGGAGGCTAGGTAGCTGGGGAAGGACACTGTCACCAGTGTGAATGGAGGAGGCTAGGTAGCTGGGGAAGGGCACTGTCACCAGTATGAATGGAGGAGGCTAGGTAGCTGGGGAAGGGCACTGTCACCAGTATGAATGGAGGAGGCTAGGTAGCTGGGGAAGGGCACTGTCACCAGTGTGAATGGAGGAGGCTAGGTAGCTGGGGAAGGGCACTGTCACCAGTATGAATGGAGGAGGCTAGGTAGCTGGGGAAGGGCACTGTCACCAGTGTGAATGGAGGAGGCTAGGTAGCTGGGGAAGGGCACTGTCACCAGTGTGAATGGAGGAGGCTAGGTAGCTGGGGAAGGACACTGTCACCAGTATGAATGGAGGAGGCTAGGTAGCTGGGGAAGGGCACTGTCACCAGTATGAATGGAGGAGGCTAGGTAGCTGGGGAAGGGCACTGTCACCAGTGTGAATGGAGGAGGCTAGGTAGCTGGGGAAGGGCACTGTCACCAGTGTGAATGGAGGAGGCTAGGCTGGGGAAGGGCACTGTCACCAGTATGAATGGAGGAGGCTAGGTAGCTGGGGAAGGGCACTGTCACCAGTATGAATGGAGGAGGCTAGGTAGCTGGGGAAGGGCACTGTCACCAGTATGAATGGAGGAGGCTAGGTAGCTGGGGAAGGGCACTGTCACCAGTATGAATGGAGGAGGCTAGGTAGCTGGGGAAGGGCACTGTCACCAGTGTGAATGGAGGAGGCTAGGTAGCTGGGGAAGGGCACTGTCACCAGTATGAATGGAGGAGGCTAGGTAGCTGGGGAAGGGCACTGTCACCAGTGTGAATGGAGGAGGTTAGGTAGCTGGGGAAGGACACTGTCACCAGTATGAATGGAGGAGGCTAGGCTGGGGAAGGGCACTGTCACCAGTATGAATGGAGGAGGTTAGGTAGCTGGGGAAGGGCACTGTCACCAGTATGAATGGAGGAGGCTAGGTAGCTGGGGAAGGGCACTGTCACCAGTATGAATGGAGGAGGCTAGGTAGCTGGGGAAGGACACTGTCACCAGTATGAATGGAGGAGGCTAGGTAGCTGGGGAAGGACACTGTCACCAGTGTGAATGGAGGAGGCTAGGTAGCTGGGAAGGGCACTGTCACCAGTGTGAATGGAGGAGGTTAGGTAGCTGGGGAAGGGCACTGTCACCAGTATGAATGGAGGAGGTTAGGTAGCTGGGGAAGGACTCTGTCACCAGTGTGAATGGAGGAGGCTAGGTAGCTGGGGAAGGACACTGTCACCAGTGTGAATGGAGGAGGCTAGGTAGCTGGGGAAGGGCACTGTCACCAGTATGAATGGAGGAGGTTAGGTAGCTGGGGAAGGACACTGTCACCAGTGTGAATGGAGGAGGCTAGGTAGCTGGGGAAGGACACTGTCACCAGTATGAATGGAGGAGGTTAGGCTGGGGAAGGGCACTGTCACCAGTGTGAATGGAGGAGGTTAGGTAGCTGGGGAAGGACACTGTCACCAGTGTGAATGGAGGAGGCTAGGTAGCTGGGGAAGGACACTGTCACCAGTGTGAATGGAGGAGGCTAGGTAGCTGGGGAAGGACACTGTCACCAGTGTGAATGGAGGAGGCTAGGCTGGGAAAGGACACTGTCACCAGTATGAATGGAGGAGGCTAGGCTGGGGAAGGGCCCTGTCACCAGTGTGAATGGAGGAGGTTAGGCTGGGGAAGGGCCCTGTCACCAGTATGAATGGAGGAGGCTAGGTAGCTGGGGAAGGGCACTGTCACCAGTGTGAATGGAGGAGGTTAGGCTGGGGAAGGGCACTGTCACCAGTGTGAATGGAGAAGGTTAGGTAGCTGGGGAAGGGCACTGTCACCAGTGTGAATGGAGGAGGTTAGGTAGCTGGGGAAGGGCACTGTCACCAGTGTGAATGGAGGAGGTTAGGTAGCTGGGGAAGGGCACTGTCACCAGTGTGAATGGAGGAGGTTAGGTAGCTGGGGAAGGGCACTGTCACCAGTGTGAATGGAGGAGGCTAGGTAGCTGGGGAAGGACACTGTCACCAGTATGAATGGAGGAGGCTAGGCTGGGGAAGGACACTGTCACCAGTATGAATGGAGGAGGCTAGGCTGGGGAAGGACACTGTCACCAGTATGAATGGAGGAGGCTAGGTAGCTGGGGAAGGGCACTGTCACCAGTGTGAATGGAGGAGGCTAGGTAGCTGGGGAAGGACACTGTCACCAGTATGAATGGAGGAGGCTAGGCTGGGGAAGGACACTGTCACCAGTATGAATGGAGGAGGCTAGGTAGCTGGGGAAGGACACTGTCACCAGTATGAATGGAGGAGGCTAGGTAGCTGGGGAAGGACACTGTCACCAGTATGAATGGAGGAGGCTAGGCTGGGGAAGGACACTGTCACCAGTATGAATGGAGGAGGCTAGGTAGCTGGGGAAGGGCACTGTCACCAGTGTGAATGGAGGAGGCTAGGTAGCTGGGGAAGGGCACTGTCACCTGTGTGAATGGAGGAGGTTAGGTAGCTGGGGAAGGACACTGTCACCAGTATGAATGGAGGAGGCTAGGCTGGGGAAGGGCACTGTCACCAGTGTGAATGGAGGAGGTTAGGTAGCTGGGGAAGGGCACTGTCACCAGTGTGAATGGAGGAGGTTAGGCTGGGGAAGGACACTGTCACCAGTATGAATGGAGGAGGCTAGGCTGGGGAAGGGCACTGTCACCAGTATGAATGGAGGAGGTTAGGTAGCTGGGGAAGGGCACTGTCACCAGTATGAATGGAGGAGGCTAGGTAGCTGGGGAAGGACACTGTCACCAGTGTGAATGGAGGAGGCTAGGCTGGGGAAGGGCACTGTCACCAGTGTGAATGGAGGAGGCTAGGTAGCTGGGGAAGGGCACTGTCACCAGTGTGAATGGAGGAGGCTAGGTAGCTGGGGAAGGACACTGTCACCAGTATGAATGGAGGAGGCTAGGTAGCTGGGGAAGGGCACTGTCACCAGTGTGAATGGAGGAGGCTAGGTAGCTGGGGAAGGGCACTGTCACCAGTATGAATGGAGGAGGCTAGGCTGGGGAAGGGCACTGTCACCAGTGTGAATGGAGGAGGCTAGGTAGCTGGGGAAGGGCACTGTCACCAGTATGAATGGAGGAGGCTAGGCTGGGGAAGGGCACTGTCACCAGTGTGAATGGAGGAGGCTAGGTAGCTGGGGAAGGGCACTGTCACCAGTATGAATGGAGGAGGCTAGGTAGCTGGGGAAGGACACTGTCACCAGTATGAATGGAGGAGGCTAGGTAGCTGGGGAAGGGCACTGTCACCAGTGTGAATGGAGGAGGTTAGGTAGCTGGGGAAGGGCACTGTCACCAGTATGAATGGAGGAGGTTAGGTAGCTGGGGAAGGGCACTGTCACCAGTGTGAATGGAGGAGGTTAGGTAGCTGGGGAAGGGCACTGTCACCAGTGTGAATGGAGGAGGTTAGGTAGCTGGGGAAGGGCACTGTCACCAGTATGAATGGAGGAGGTTAGGTAGCTGGGGAAGGACACTGTCACCAGTGTGAATGGAGGAGGCTAGGTAGCTGGGGAAGGGCACTGTCACCAGTATGAATGGAGGAGGCTAGGTAGCTGGGGAAGGGCACTGTCACCAGTATGAATGGAGGAGGCTAGGTAGCTGGGGAAGGGCACTGTCACCAGTGTGAATGGAGGAGGTTAGGTAGCTGGGGAAGGGCACTGTCACCAGTGTGAATGGAGGAGGCTAGGTAGCTGGGGAAGGGCACTGTCACCAGTGTGAATGGAGGAGGCTAGGTAGCTGGGGAAGGACACTGTCACCAGTATGAATGGAGGAGGCTAGGTAGCTGGGGAAGGGCACTGTCACCAGTGTGAATGGAGGAGGCTAGGTAGCTGGGGAAGGGCACTGTCACCAGTATGAATGGAGGAGGTTAGGTAGCTGGGGAAGGGCACTGTCACCAGTGTGAATGGAGGAGGTTAGGTAGCTGGGGAAGGGCACTGTCACCAGTGTGAATGGAGGAGGCTAGGTAGCTGGGGAAGGGCACTGTCACCAGTGTGAATGGAGGAGGCTAGGTAGCTGGGGAAGGGCACTGTCACCAGTGTGAATGGAGGAGGCTAGGTAGCTGGGGAAGGGCACTGTCACCAGTATGAATGGAGGAGGCTAGGTAGCTGGGGAAGGGCACTGTCACCAGTGTGAATGGAGGAGGTTAGGTAGCTGGGGAAGGGCACTGTCACCAGTGTGAATGGAGGAGGCTAGGTAGCTGGGGAAGGGCACTGTCACCAGTGTGAATGGAGGAGGTTAGGTAGCTGGGGAAGGGCACTGTCACCAGTGTGAATGGAGGAGGCTAGGTAGCTGGGGAAGGGCACTGTCACCAGTGTGAATGGAGGAGGCTAGGTAGCTGGGGAAGGGCACTGTCACCAGTATGAATGGAGGAGGCTAGGTAGCTGGGGAAGGGCACTGTCACCAGTGTGAATGGAGGAGGCTAGGTAGCTGGGGAAGGGCACTGTCACCAGTATGAATGGAGGAGGCTAGGTAGCTGGGGAAGGGCACTGTCACCAGTGTGAATGGAGGAGGCTAGGTAGCTGGGGAAGGGCACTGTCACCAGTATGAATGGAGGAGGCTAGGTAGCTGGGGAAGGGCACTGTCACCAGTATGAATGGAGGAGGCTAGGTAGCTGGGGAAGGGCACTGTCACCAGTGTGAATGGAGGAGGCTAGGTAGCTGGGGAAGGGCACTGTCACCAGTGTGAATGGAGGAGGTTAGGCTGGGGAAGGGCACTGTCACCAGTGTGAATGGAGGAGGTTAGGTAGCTGGGGAAGGGCACTGTCACCAGTATGAATGGAGGAGGTTAGGTAGCTGGGGAAGGGCACTGTCACCAGTGTGAATGGAGGAGGCTAGGCTGGGGAAGGGCACTGTCACCAGTATGAATGGAGGAGGTTAGGTAGCTGGGGAAGGGCACTGTCACCAGTGTGAATGGAGGAGGTTAGGTAGCTGGGGAAGGACACTGTCACCAGTGTGAATGGAGGAGGCTAGGCTGGGGAAGGGCACTGTCACCAGTATGAATGGAGGAGGTTAGGTAGCTGGGGAAGGGCACTGTCACCAGTGTGAATGGAGGAGGCTAGGTAGCTGAGGAAGGGCACTGTCACCAGTATGAATGGAGGAGGTTAGGTAGCTGGGGAAGGGCACTGTTACCAGTGTGAATGGAGGAGGCTAGGTAGCTGGGGAAGGGCACTGTTACCAGTGTGAATGGAGGAGGCTAGGTAGCTGGGGAAGGGCACTGTCACCAGTATGAATGGAGGAGGTTAGGTAGCTGGGGAAGGGCACTGTCACCAGTATGAATGGAGGAGGTTAGGTAGCTGGGGAAGGACACTGTCACCAGTATGAATGGAGGAGGTTAGGTAGCTGGGGAAGGACACTGTCACCAGTGTGAATGGAGGAGGCTAGGTAGCTGGGGAAGGGCACTGTCACCAGTATGAATGGAGGAGGTTAGGCTGGGGAAGGACACTGTCACCAGTATGAATGGAGGAGGTTAGGTAGCTGGGGAAGGACACTGTCACCAGTATGAATGGAGGAGGTTAGGTAGCTGGGGAAGGGCACTGTCACCAGTATGAATGGAGGAGGTTAGGTAGCTGGGGAAGGACACTGTCACCAGTATGAATGGAGGAGGTTAGGTAGCTGGGGAAGGACACTGTCACCAGTGTGAATGGAGGAGGCTAGGTAGCTGGGGAAGGGCACTGTCACCAGTATGAATGGAGGAGGCTAGGTAGCTGGGGAAGGGCACTGTTACCAGTGTGAATGGAGGAGGCTAGGTAGCTGGGGAAGGGCACTGTCACCAGTATGAATGGAGGAGGCTAGGTAGCTGAGGAAGGGCACTGTCACCAGTATGAATGGAGGAGGTTAGGTAGCTGGGGAAGGGCACTGTTACCAGTGTGAATGGAGGAGGCTAGGTAGCTGGGGAAGGGCACTGTTACCAGTGTGAATGGAGGAGGCTAGGTAGCTGGGGAAGGACACTGTCACCAGTATGAATGGAGGAGGCTAGGCTGGGGAAGGGCACTGTCACCAGTGTGAATGGAGGAGGCTAGGTAGCTGGGGAAGGGCACTGTCACCAGTGTGAATGGAGGAGGCTAGGTAGCTGGGGAAGGGCACTGTCACCAGTGTGAATGGAGGAGGTTAGGCTGGGGAAGGACACTGTCACCAGTATGAATGGAGGAGGCTAGGCTGGGGAAGGGCACTGTCACCAGTATGAATGGAGGAGGCTAGGCTGGGGAAGGGCACTGTCACCAGTATGAATGGAGGAGGCTAGGTAGCTGGGGAAGGGCACTGTCACCAGTATGAATGGAGGAGGCTAGGTAGCTGGGGAAGGGCACTGTCACCAGTATGAATGGAGGAGGTTAGGTAGCTGGGGAAGGACACTGTCACCAGTATGAATGGAGGAGGCTAGGTAGCTGCGGAAGGGCACTGTCACCAGTGTGAATGGAGGAGGCTAGGTAGCTGGGGAAGGACACTGTCACCAGTATGAATGGAGGAGGTTAGGTAGCTGGGGAAGGGCACTGTCACCAGTGTGAATGGAGGAGGCTAGGTAGCTGGGGAAGGACACTGTCACCAGTATGAATGGAGGAGGCTAGGTAGCTGGGGAAGGACACTGTCACCAGTATGAATGGAGGAGGCTAGGTAGCTGGGGAAGGACACTGTCACCAGTGTGAATGGAGGAGGCTAGGCTGGGGAAGGGCACTGTCACCAGTGTGAATGGAGGAGGTTAGGTAGCTGGGGAAGGGCACTGTCACCAGTATGAATGGAGGAGGTTAGGTAGCTGGGGAAGGACTCTGTCACCAGTGTGAATGGAGGAGGCTAGGTAGCTGGGGAAGGACACTGTCACCAGTGTGAATGGAGGAGGCTAGGTAGCTGGGGAAGGGCACTGTCACCAGTATGAATGGAGGAGGTTAGGTAGCTGGGGAAGGACACTGTCACCAGTGTGAATGGAGGAGGCTAGGTAGCTGGGGAAGGACACTGTCACCAGTATGAATGGAGGAGGTTAGGCTGGGGAAGGGCACTGTCACCAGTGTGAATGGAGGAGGTTAGGTAGCTGGGGAAGGACACTGTCACCAGTGTGAATGGAGGAGGCTAGGTAGCTGGGGAAGGACACTGTCACCAGTGTGAATGGAGGAGGCTAGGTAGCTGGGGAAGGACACTGTCACCAGTGTGAATGGAGGAGGCTAGGCTGGGAAAGGACACTGTCACCAGTATGAATGGAGGAGGCTAGGCTGGGGAAGGGCCCTGTCACCAGTGTGAATGGAGGAGGTTAGGCTGGGGAAGGGCCCTGTCACCAGTATGAATGGAGGAGGCTAGGTAGCTGGGGAAGGGCACTGTCACCAGTGTGAATGGAGGAGGTTAGGCTGGGGAAGGGCACTGTCACCAGTGTGAATGGAGAAGGTTAGGTAGCTGGGGAAGGGCACTGTCACCAGTGTGAATGGAGGAGGTTAGGTAGCTGGGGAAGGGCACTGTCACCAGTGTGAATGGAGGAGGTTAGGTAGCTGGGGAAGGGCACTGTCACCAGTGTGAATGGAGGAGGTTAGGTAGCTGGGGAAGGGCACTGTCACCAGTGTGAATGGAGGAGGCTAGGTAGCTGGGGAAGGACACTGTCACCAGTATGAATGGAGGAGGCTAGGCTGGGGAAGGACACTGTCACCAGTATGAATGGAGGAGGCTAGGCTGGGGAAGGACACTGTCACCAGTATGAATGGAGGAGGCTAGGTAGCTGGGGAAGGGCACTGTCACCAGTGTGAATGGAGGAGGCTAGGTAGCTGGGGAAGGACACTGTCACCAGTATGAATGGAGGAGGCTAGGCTGGGGAAGGACACTGTCACCAGTATGAATGGAGGAGGCTAGGTAGCTGGGGAAGGACACTGTCACCAGTATGAATGGAGGAGGCTAGGTAGCTGGGGAAGGACACTGTCACCAGTATGAATGGAGGAGGCTAGGCTGGGGAAGGACACTGTCACCAGTATGAATGGAGGAGGCTAGGTAGCTGGGGAAGGGCACTGTCACCAGTGTGAATGGAGGAGGCTAGGTAGCTGGGGAAGGGCACTGTCACCTGTGTGAATGGAGGAGGTTAGGTAGCTGGGGAAGGACACTGTCACCAGTATGAATGGAGGAGGCTAGGCTGGGGAAGGGCACTGTCACCAGTGTGAATGGAGGAGGTTAGGTAGCTGGGGAAGGGCACTGTCACCAGTGTGAATGGAGGAGGTTAGGCTGGGGAAGGACACTGTCACCAGTATGAATGGAGGAGGCTAGGCTGGGGAAGGGCACTGTCACCAGTATGAATGGAGGAGGTTAGGTAGCTGGGGAAGGGCACTGTCACCAGTATGAATGGAGGAGGCTAGGTAGCTGGGGAAGGACACTGTCACCAGTGTGAATGGAGGAGGCTAGGCTGGGGAAGGGCACTGTCACCAGTATGAATGGAGGAGGCTAGGTAGCTGGGGAAGGGCACTGTCACCAGTATGAATGGAGGAGGCTAGGTAGCTGGGGAAGGACACTGTCACCAGTGTGAATGGAGGAGGCTAGGTAGCTGGGGAAGGGCACTGTCACCAGTATGAATGGAGGAGGCTAGGCTGGGGAAGGACACTGTCACCAGTATGAATGGAGGAGGCTAGGCTGGGGAAGGGCACTGTCACCAGTGTGAATGGAGGAGGCTAGGTAGCTGGGGAAGGGCACTGTCACCAGTATGAATGGAGGAGGCTAGGCTGGGGAAGGGCACTGTCACCAGTGTGAATGGAGGAGGTTAGGTAGCTGGGGAAGGGCACTGTCACCAGTATGAATGGAGGAGGCTAGGTAGCTGGGGAAGGACACTGTCACCAGTGTGAATGGAGGAGGCTAGGTAGCTGGGGAAGGGCACTGTCACCAGTGTGAATGGAGGAGGTTAGGTAGCTGGGGAAGGGCACTGTCACCAGTATGAATGGAGGAGGTTAGGTAGCTGGGGAAGGGCACTGTCACCAGTGTGAATGGAGGAGGTTAGGTAGCTGGGGAAGGGCACTGTCACCAGTATGAATGGAGGAGGCTAGGCTGGGGAAGGGCACTGTCACCAGTGTGAATGGAGGAGGTTAGGTAGCTGGGGAAGGACACTGTCACCAGTATGAATGGAGGAGGTTAGGTAGCTGGGGAAGGGCACTGTCACCAGTGTGAATGGAGGAGGCTAGGTAGCTGGGGAAGGACACTGTCACCAGTATGAATGGAGGAGGTTAGGTAGCTGGGGAAGGACACTGTCACCAGTATGAATGGAGGAGGCTAGGTAGCTGGGGAAGGGCACTGTCACCAGTGTGAATGGAGGAGGTTAGGTAGCTGGGGAAGGGCACTGTCACCAGTGTGAATGGAGGAGGCTAGGTAGCTGGGGAAGGGCACTGTCACCAGTATGAATGGAGGAGGCTAGGTAGCTGGGGAAGGACACTGTCACCAGTATGAATGGAGGAGGCTAGGTAGCTGGGGAAGGACACTGTCACCAGTGTGAATGGAGGAGGCTAGGTAGCTGGGGAAGGACACTGTCACCAGTGTGAATGGAGGAGGTTAGGTAGCTGGGGAAGGGCACTGTCACCAGTATGAATGGAGGAGGTTAGGTAGCTGGGGAAGGGCCCTGTCACCAGTATGAATGGAGGAGGTTAGGTAGCTGGGGAAGGGCACTGTCACCAGTGTGAATGGAGGAGGCTAGGTAGCTGGGGAAGGACACTGTCACCAGTGTGAATGGAGGAGGCTAGGCTGGGGAAGGGCACTGTCACCAGTGTGAATGGAGGAGGCTAGGTAGCTGGGGAAGGGCACTGTCACCAGTATGAATGGAGGAGGCTAGGTAGCTGGGGAAGGGCACTGTCACCAGTGTGAATGGAGGAGGTTAGGTAGCTGGGGAAGGGCACTGTCACCAGTATGAATGGAGGAGGCTAGGTAGCTGGGGAAGGGCACTGTCACCAGTGTGAATGGAGGAGGTTAGGCTGGGGAAGGACACTGTCACCAGTGTGAATGGAGGAGGCTAGGTAGCTGGGGAAGGGCACTGTCACCAGTGTGAATGGAGGAGGTTAGGTAGCTGGGGAAGGGCACTGTCACCAGTATGAATGGAGGAGGTTAGGCTGGGGAAGGACACTGTCACCAGTGTGAATGGAGGAGGCTAGGTAGCTGGGGAAGGGCACTGTCACCAGTATGAATGGAGGAGGCTAGGTAGCTGGGGAAGGGCACTGTCACCAGTATGAATGGAGGAGGCTAGGTAGCTGGGGAAGGGCACTGTCACCAGTGTGAATGGAGGAGGCTAGGTAGCTGGGGAAGGGCACTGTCACCAGTGTGAATGGAGGAGGTTAGGTAGCTGGGAGCAGAGTGGCCATGGAGCTGCAACTAGAAATCTCAGCTTTTATACATGTACTTTGGAAATTCATTGTACAATGTTTGTGTATTTCTGAACTCAAGACATTGATGCCACTTTGGTTATGTTAATCCATTGTGGAATGTGTTTATCTATGCATATGTCTGTTGCGTCTTCAGTTCGCAGAGTGGTGCTTTGACTACGACCGGCACAGAACCAGGATTCCCGACACCGAATACTCTCTATTTGAAGGCAAGAAATTGCGTCCTGTTCTTTTTCATTGGATTCAGTGGCTTTATCTTGGTACTCTGCATTGTTCCTTGGGTTTTTTCTTTTAGGTTTGATCTGCTTTTTTAATAATTAATTTTGATTCAGGTAAAATAAGATTTTTGGTGCAAAATCTTGTGTCGTTAACAATCAGTTGTGATTTTGTGAAAAATACCTTTTAAGACGTAGATAAATTATTGCTTCCAAATATAGTCAACAAAGGTAAATATAAAGGTGTGGTATTATATAGCGACTTAGCACCCATGTTTGGGTATTGAAGCACTCACTCCCTGATCACTGGGCTCCTTGGTCAGTCCCTCACTGATACCTGATGACAGACACTGGGCTCCTTGGTCAGTCCCTCACTGACACCTGATGACAGACACTGGGCTCCTTGGTCAGTCCCTCACTGACACCTGATGACAGACACTGGGCTCCTGGGTCAGTCCCTCACTGACACCTGATGACAGACACTGGGCTCCTGGGTCAGTCCCTCACTGACACCTGATGACAGACACTGGGCTCCTTGGTCAGTCCCTCACTGACACCTGATGACAGACACTGGGCTACTGGGTCAGTCCCTCACTGACACCTGATGACAGACACTGGGCTACTGGGTCAGTCCCTCACTGACACCTGATGACAGACACTGGGCTCCTTGGTCAGTCCCTCACTGACACCTGATGACAGACACTGGGCTCCTTGGTCAGTCCCTCACTGACACCTGATGACAGACACTGGGCTACTGGGTCAGTCCCTCACTGACACCTGATGACAGACACTGGGCTACTGGGTCAGTCCCTCACTGACACCTGATGACAGGCACTGGGCTACTGGGTCAGTCCCTCACTGACACCTGATGACAGACACTGGGCTACTGGGTCAGTCCCTCACTGACACCTGATGACAGACACTGGGCTACTGGGTCAGACCCTCACTGACACCTGATGACAGACACTGGGCTCCTTGGTCAGTCCCTCACTGACACCTGATGACAGACACTGGGCTCCTTGGTCAGTCCCTCACTGACACCTGATGACAGACACTGGGCTCCTGGGTCAGTCCCTCACTGACACCTGATGACAGACACTGGGCTCCTGGGTCAGTCCCTCACTGACACCTGATGACAGACAGATAGGACACACACACTCAAGTACCAGCACCCACTCCGCTCCCTGGAAAGTGTTCCAACCCAATGCTGGCTCATAGCCATGTGCAAGGATTCATCTCACAGCAGTGTGTCATCACTACCCCCCCCAGTCCCCCTTTCTTACTCATATTTGGGGAGAAGTACTGAGAGTTGAGCACCTTGCTCAAGGACACAACGCAAACGCAGATACTGCACTCACTAGCTGCAAGCCACTGCAGGTCACACACCCCGTCGCCACTCCACCACAGAGCTGCAATATATGTATGCATAGTATGTATTTGTTCAATGTATCAGCTCCAGAAACAGATGGAAGATGAAATATAGTTTCAGATCTGCTGTTACAAACATTGTATTTATGAAAACAAGAATGAAAACCCACCAACCAACCAACCCAACACACAAAACCAACAACAAGAAAACTGCCTGTGTAAGTTGACCCTTTATTATCTTTTGAAATCATTGGGGTTTTTTTAACTCCAGGCCTGGGAGGGACAGTGTATTTCCTGGCAGACCTGCTCAAGCCGGGAGAAGCCCGCTTACCAGCATTTGAGCTGTGAGAGTTGGCTGCAGCACGCGGAAATAACCATCAGCATTTTGTTTGTTCCTGAAGTTCCAAGCCACCTTGCATTTTCTTACTTCATGTTCCACCTCAGGCCCACCATAACTTGTTCAGTCACACGATGAAAACACCAGTATGCGACTGAGTGGATAGTTCCCTGCTTTTCGACAAACTACTCATGACTGCTGTTGTGTTTATGCAATGATCTTTTGGTCATTTCTATAACTTTCTTGATTATCTCCATGACAGATGTACATAAAAAAATGTTACTTTGGTTTTTTGTTTGTTTGGCTTTGTCCATCTCATTTTCATCCCTTTGAAGGATGTCGGTGACCCTGACTGATGAGTGGTACCGATGGCTGCTGTGTCCAAAAGCTTGAGTAGAGTACAGAGCATGAGTGTACTTTGAATTCCTACCAGCATCGCAACAGCACTGCCAAAAATCTTGACCGGAGATTCCGACAGACTGATCAGTTTGTTCCTTTCATAGTTTCAATGGTGCTATGCTATTCAATTTTGTACAATTCATTTTTTTCCCTTTAAACTCTGAATACATGTTTAGAAAGAACTGCTAGTTATTGCCGTCATTGCTTACATGTCTTTTAAAATCATAATGTTTATCTATTTCACTCACTCACTCACACAAAAGCACACTTCTTTCCTTTCCTTATTTAGGCTTTTGTACAAAGCAGAAAAAAGTCAAAAAGGAAATAAAAAGAAAATAAAAAGAAATCAAGAGTGCATTGGTTTTTCCTCCTGTAGCTTTCATGTAAACAATAGTTCACACTGAAGATGACTTCAGTAAACCGCTCTCTTGGAAAATTAACCTCTAAGTCCTAGTTGGTTACATTTATGATAAAGACTCTTGGAGAAATCTACAAGCAACATTGTTTTCCTGACAGAAGATAACTGACACTGGCATTCCTCCCCATCCCTTATCTGTTGAAAGATTAAAACCAGCGCTATTTCCCCAGGGGTTAGTTTTTTATGGGCGCAGGAATTTGACCCCGTTCTGTTCTTTGATGAAATTGGGAGAACTGAAGAAATTAAAAATAATTGTAAATCAGTTGTGTTGTGGGCTATTATAATGTTTGGTGCAGTGAATTGTGAAATTTAGATGAGAGGAAATTGTGTTCGTTGCAATACAATGGATTATTATTTAGGGATTTCATGTTCAAGCAGAAGGACATGTGAATGTAAATTGGTGCCAGAAAATAGTTCCAGACCAATTTCCGCGGGTTTTTTAGTTCCCTTTTTAGCTTGGCCGTTATGGGGAGAAGAGGTGCTCGTGTGGTTCTGAGGACTTGAGCCGGACAACCAGTTCAATTCTAGTTTTTGTGACGTGCATCAATGCACAGATGGATCCTGATCCGAGAGTGGGAAGTTCACAAGCCAGAACACCCTGGTGTAAGGGAGCGGTCCTGAGGTTGGTTTAGAAAATAAAAGAAAGAGAAGAATGGATTGAGTCTTTGGCTACTATCATCCCCTCTCCTTCTCCTCTTTTTCTGTGGGCCATCCGGTCACAATTCATTTCTGTTGCTCTTGCTACATGTTTATTCAACAAATTCTATTTGGACTAACGTACAGACAGAAATAGGCAAAATAAGTCATTGTGCATTTAACAAATGGGGCTTGTCTAGATCCATGTGGCAAGCATGTGGTAGTCATGCACACCTTACCACATTCATACTTGGGAGTTCAATTTTACAATTCATCTAACCAAGCAACTCATAAATCCTGTGCAGATGGGAAAAAAATCTGCACTAAGACAAAGACACACACACACACACAGACACACACACACACACACACACACACACACACACACACACACACACACGTACAGACAATTCTGAGATGATTTTGTAATGGGAAGGTAGCTTTCTCTTTATGCTGTTCTTTGCCTCAGTCTGTCCATCTGTCCATCCACCTGTCCATCTCTGTCTCCTAACCCTCTCTATGGTGCCCTGTGCATGCACTGAGAGTTGGTCAGGTGGAGTCAGCAGATGCTGCAGCCTGCAGAAGTGCGAGGAGAGCAACAGTGATGGAGTCCAGCACTGCCAGTCCTCTCTCAGTTGCATGCAGCCCTCTGGAAGAAAGAACCAATAATGATGGAACTTGTCCATACCACAAGAAACATTAAATTGATGATGGATACTATTCCATGTGCCTTGCAAATGTCTGAATAATGGAAAATAATTTTGTTTGTTTCTTTGTTTGTGTGTGCATGTGCATTTCAATATAAATCTTCTGTGATGGCAGAAAAGTATACTAGTCTCAGCTGGTTTGCCTCTACCATCAGCAGATGAGCTCAGATCCTCAATGTTATCCTGGTTTTGATGATGCCCAAAATATTCTCAGTGATATCTCATTGAATGCTACTGCAAAACATTTTGCTATTCACTTTTGGCGACCCCAGGAAGCTGTTGCTGTTTCTTCTTTGGGTTACATGTTCTACTTGTGCATCGGATACACAACTGCACCTGTATGCAGAACAGAGAATGTTTCAGAACACATTGTCCTGAAACAACTTGCATGAACATTTCCAGAATATTTGTTGATATGACATTGCTCTGAAACTAGATGAAAGCACTGCACACATGTATAGCTCAGTTCCTTCTCTGTGAGAGTTACAAATCTCCTGTGTGACAGGTGGATCAGGGTTAGAAAAGATTACTTTGAAAGTAGGTGGAGATGGTACAAATCTCCAATACTCGGCTTTCCAGGATGCCCGAACGTGCCAGCCTGGTGCAAAGGGCGCACACAGACTAGGCAGACAGGATGGATGGATGGATGGATGGATGGATGGATGGATGGATGGATGGATGGATGGAGCGAGCTTAAGGGCCTATCAAACTCATAGGCCATATTAGGCCACAACGTTAATAAAAAGATGTAATTCTACTAGATAAAAATGTTGACCTAAAAGAGAGACGGGTTAGCGGCACGTGAAGGAATGGTGCCCAGGACGGGGGCTCAAGCCTGAGGGGAGGACTTGCCTGGAATCAAGCTGTAGCAGCCCTTGCTGGATGAGGGACTGCACCTCTGGCCAATGGCCAAACATGTCCTGCATTGAGCAAGAAGCGTTGATTTGTTCCCACATCTGGAACATCAAAGCATTTCATGTACATTTTCAGAGCTTGCATCTGCTATCAACTATCAGCAACATCAAGGTATAAAACAAAGACACTAACAGGACTGCCAGCTTCAGCAGTTTTGACGCAATTTGTCATTTGGCCTCTGTGATGTTTTGACATTCGTGGGAACATCACTTCCGGTAGAATGAAAACTACTGTGGACAAGTAGTAATCGTGTTTTCACATAGTAGTGTCTTTCATGTGTATCTGTATTTAATTAATTTGAAGATTGAAAGAAAGTAGTGTATTACTTTCGTAATCAAAGACACTTTGAGCGTAATGAAGCAATAATTCATAGTCGATCAATTTGTTTACATTTGCCAAATCAAAGTGGGAACGTACATGATTTTTCAATGTTGCCATTAGTTTTATTGCAAAAGTTTAGGTGCTGTACTTGTCATCAAGAAGAATTCTTCAGACTGACAAATTAATATGTTAAGTTAGTGAGCTTTCATCGGTGTTACGAAGTTGGTTCAACTGGGCTCGTTTCTAAATAAGGGTCTAGGGGAATATGCACTCACACAGTCAAACTTGTAACACTATCTCACACAGTCGCTCTATCAAAGAATGGAACACGACAGAGAGACGGTGAGGGCAAAGGTCAAAATCAAAATCACTTTAATTCCACCTAACAACAATAAACAAGGATAATAAAACGTTAGCACGGGTAATTGATACGCAATAATTCAATTCACTGAACAGCTACGATACGGAGTAACTAGTTGTGGCTCGCCAAGCCAAAACAAGAATGTACTTAACTGATTCGTAGGCTGTGTCCGACGAAAACACGTAATTCCTAGAGCGAGGTGGCAAACTCGCATTCACGTTAAGCTCACTTACACGAAGGCTCCTTCCTACCTTCAGGATGTCTGTAGCAGCAGCTTTAGGAATGCAGGCGAGGGAGAGAGGGGGTCAACAGGAGTACACATGACGAAACGTGAGGTTCGCTCTGACAAAACAGACGAGAGAGTCGCCAAACGGTCACAACTGAGCACGACGTCTTGTAGTGGTGAACGCTGGCTTCCACATGGCAGGAAGCGGAGAAAATGCTGGTATTCCAAACAGCGTAGAGTGGAGGAATGCTGGTAATTTCAGACAGCGTGGCGCAGAGAAGAGCTTGCACTGGCCGGCGTGATGGTCTCCCGTGGTTGATGGTATTCCGCGCGCCTGCCACTGGCGTCCAGGGGTTTGTATACGCATAGCAATAACTCCTCAATCACATGTGAAAATGGGGCCAATCCTAAAAATTCTTCAATCACATGTGACAATGGGGCTAATCATAAAAATTCCTCCGTCACATGTGCTTGCCATGATTGGATAGATGGATGGCGTCTCATGACCCAGCAACCTCCTTAGGTCATGCAAGGTCATCAAGAATAATCACCAAAATAGTCCACAGCAAACCTAAGGCAAGTTACGGTGTCTTTAGTCATTCACCTCTCATGAACTGTGCCGAGAGACACTGAGGACCAATTCCTAAGTCAATCTGTGAACACACAGTGGGACTATGGTTGGCGAGCAACAACATGCTAACGTTACTATTTTTAGTGTGGTTGGCGGCCACACTAATTTACATACCACAGGTTAGTAAGTACAAGGGGGGGGGAGGTGGAGGTGGGGAGGGTGATCTCGCCACAATCGGAGAGCAAACAGCGCAGCCATTGTAAAATAGTGGCTCACCAGAAGTGATGTTCCCACTAATCACTGTCTCCAGGACCTCTCACGCAATTCGGTGGAGCTGGTGGTCCCGCTAGATAGTGTCATTGTACAAAGGCAGAGGTGAAATGAACATCAGCTGGGAGGAGTTGATTGTACTGTACTGACTGTACTGATTTTACATTTGTACATAAAATGTTCTTGTTTGATGTATGTACATGAACAAATATTTCATATTAAAGAGAATTGTAAATACTACTTGAATAAATAATACTGACAGTATCACATTTTAAAAAAAGAGACAAAATGTTAATGCATAAATCTTTTACCTCATTCGATATTCCCCACTTCGTCCTTAAGCCCAGGTACAGCAGCTCTTCCATTCTGAAACAAGAAGCAATAAAACAATCTTAATAATAAGGAGGAATATATCAACATTTGGATGAAATCTGAATCTTTAACTCACTGGAGTCGTGGCTAAATATTGTGATTGTTCTCTGGGATAGTAAGTTTTTCATTCATTTCCAAAAATATAATAAAGATACAAAGGCATAAGATAACAATACAAATTATAAATCAAATGAAAGCTTTTTTTAATCTTTACATTCAAAGAATGATCTAAGGGATTAAAAATGCTAATTATGAATTACACACCATAGAATTGAGTGTTTACATGCACAAAAATGAAAAATTAGAAGAAAAAAATCAGTTCACTAGCTGTTATGGGAATCTTACAAGCGCCTAGAAAATGAGAAACTTTAATGTCAATATCCAAGTAATGCAAATGTGTATAAACATTTAGTACAGATAAAAATACAAGCAGATGGAGGCTAGCGATCAACCAAATCAAAGTATTTGTTCATAGAACTGGAAGATCAAATGTTTTGCAGTACGCTTTCCCGCCTTTTTGTCAACATACACACTACATGCACAAAGGTTACGATTTCTGATCATCAGTCGAAATATATTCTAAAGGGAGGTAAATCTGCTTGCAAATTCCTTCAGCCATATAGGCTAACAAGATTTACCTCTCTTAGACCGTTATAGCGAAAGGGAGAAATTTCCAATCGCATCGCAAACAATCTCGCGATGCGACTCTGGTAGGAGGACGCCTATCGCGATATTTCTTGCGATACGACTCCAGTGAGATAAACTAAGTATGACACAGATTGGAAAGGTAGCATCAACACGGGGCCCCAGTCTTGTGCCTATCTAACCTCGTCACTTCATTGGAAATGCCGTTGCCTCCTTACTCACTTAGTCACTTTCCTACCCATTGTTAAGGCAGTTCATCCACAGAGATGGAATGAATTTCATTCTCTTCCAATTGGTTTTTGTCAACTACGTGTAGCTGAATGTTTTGTATGCACCTAAAGCTGTTCCGTCAGACTCCACGCCCAACTGCTGTGGCCACGCAGCCCTGGCCCAGCCTGCACATTCACTCACAGCGCATGGAGCACGGCATGGGAGGCAAAAGAAAACATAAGCTGGCATGTTCAAGTCAACCCAAGTCTCCTGATTGGGTGGTCAGAGGGATCTGTCATGCTTAGAGACTTGATTTTTCATGTAGTTAAATATAAACAAGCTGTGTCTGCCATTTGTCGTTGTGTTTGCAACGGTCCTCTTAGATTTACTGACACAGGTGCTAAGAAACTGTAACCAAAGAACAGTATTAATTTCCCAAAGCTCTATATAGACTACATCAAAAGTTCATTTAAATTGCTACAATACTCAAATCCACATGTGGTTGAAGGAGTTAAAAGTCAAGTTTCAGCCATAAGGCTATGTGATGCTACATGTGGCTTATCAAGTAACTCAGTGAAGCAGCAGTGGTGTGTGCAAATCACTCCAGTCTCTTGCAGTGTATTTGCATGCAACAGTCCCCAGTTACAAGATCACCCAATTACATTTCAGCTTCATTCACATTGGGCACTGTGCCCATTCACATTTCAGCTTCATTCACATCGGGCACTATGCCCAGTTACACTTCAGCTTCATTCACATCGGGCACTGTACCCAATTACATTTCAGCTTCATTCACATCGGGCACTATGCCCACACTTCAGCTTCATTCACATCGGGCACTATGCCCACACTTCAGCTTCATTCACATCGGGCACTATGCCCACACTTCAGCTTCATTCACATCGGGCACTATGCCCACACTTCAGCTTCATTCACATCGGGCACTATGCCCACACTTCACCTTCATTCAAATCGGGCACTATGCCCACACTTCAGCTTCATTCACATCGGGCACTATGCCCACACTTCAGCTTCATTCACATCGGGCACTATGCCCACACTTCAGCTTCATTCACATCGGGCACTATGCCCACACTTCAGCTTCATTCACATCGGGCACTATGCCCACACTTCAGCTTCATTCACATCGGGCACTGTACCCAATTACATTTCAGCTTCATTCACATCGGGCACTGTGCCCAATCACATTTCAGCTTCATTCACATCGGGCACTGTGCCCATTCACATTTCAGCTTCATTCACATCGGGCACTATGCCCACACTTCAGCTTCATTCAAATCGGGCACTATGCCCACACTTCAGCTTCATTCACATCGGGCACTGTGCCCACACTTCACCTTCATTCAAATCGGGCACTATGCCCACACTTCAGCTTCATTCACATCGGGCACTATGCCCACACTTCAGCTTCATTCACATCGGGCACTATGCCCACACTTCAGCTTCATTCACATCGGGCACTATGCCCACACTTCAGCTTCATTCACATCGGGCACTATGCCCACACTTCAGCTTCATTCACATCGGGCACTGTGCCCACACTTCAGCTTCATTCACATCGGGCACTGTGCCCACACTTCACCTTCATTCAAATCGGGCACTATGCCCACACTTCAGCTTCATTCACATCGGGCACTATGCCCACACTTCAGCTTCATTCACATCGGGCACTGTGCCCAATCACATTTCAGCTTCATTCACATCGGGCACTGTGCCCAATTACACTTCAGCTTCATTCACATCGGGCACTGTGCCCAATCACATTTCAGCTTCATTCACATCGGGCACTATGCCCACACTTCAGCTTCATTCACATCGGGCACTATGCCAACACTTCAGCTTCATTCACATCGGGCACTATGCCCACACTTCAGCTTCATTCACATCGGGCACTATGCCCACATTTCAGCTTCATTCACATCGGGCACTATGCCCACACTTCAGCTTCATTCACATCGGGCACTATGCCCAATTACATTTCAGCTTCATTCACATCGGGCACTATGCCCACACTTCAGCTTCATTCACATCGGGCACTCTGCCCAATTACATTTCAGCTTCATTCACATCGGGCACTGTGCCCACACTTCAGCTTCATTCAAATCGGGCACTATGCCCACACTTCAGCTTCATTCACATCGGGCACTATGCCCACATTTCAGCTTCATTCACATCGGGCACTGTGCTCACACTTCAGCTTCATTCACATCGGGCACTATGCCCACACTTCAGCTTCATTCACATCGGGCACTATGCCCACACTTCAGCTTCATTCACATCGGGCACTATGCCCACACTTCAGCTTCATTCACATCGGGCACTATGCCCACACTTTAGCTTCATTCACATCGGGCACTATGCCCACACTTCAGCTTCATTCACATCGCGCACTATGCCCACACTTCAGCTTCATTCACATCGGGCACTATGCCCACACTTCAGCTTCATTCACATCGGGCACTCTGCCCAATTACATTTCAGCTTCATTCACATCGGGCACTGTGCCCAATTACACTTCAGCTTCATTCACATCGGGCACTGTGCCCACACTTCAGCTTCATTCACATCGGGCACTGTGCCCACACTTCAGCTTCATTCACATCGGGCACTGTGCCCACACTTCAGCTTTATTCACATCGGGCACTGTGCCCACACTTCAGCTTCATTCACATCGGGCACTGTGCCCACACTTCAGCTTCATTCACATCGGGCACTGTGCCCACACTTCAGCTTCATTCACATCGGACACTGTGCTCACACTTCAGCTTCATTCACATCGCGCACTGTGCTCACACTTCAGCTTCATTCACATCGCGCACTATGCCCACACTTCAGCTTCATTCACATCGCGCACTATGCCCACACTTCAGCTTCATTCACATCGCGCACTGTGCTCACACTTCAGCTTCATTCACATCGGGCACTATGCCCACACTTCACCTTCATTCACATCGGGCACTATGCCCACACTTCAGCTTCATTCACATCGGGCACTATGCCCACACTTCACCTTCATTCACATCGGGCACTATGCCCACACTTCACCTTCATTCACATCGGGCACTATGCCCAAATAAACTCGGCTGAAGAGCAAGGCAAGTCTTCATTCCCCTAGTTATTCACCTGTCATGCATCACACAGGGAGACAGGGCGGCTTCAGCTTTCTTCTCACCTCATCCAACTGGGGTAGGAAAGCAGGCCTACCTGTCTGCACAGGAAAGAGGCACTGAGCGTCGTGTGGCATGACCGTGTCTCTCCACCTCCCACATCCAGTTGTCAGGTTCCAAAGTCTGCACCCTGGCCTGCCTGCAGCCTTGCCCCACACTGAAGCGCCCATGGGCTCCTGGTGGATGGAGGGACAGATATGCACAACTCCAGCCGCACTGAATGCTCAACTTGCACCACAGAAAATCAGCCAAATACAAAATGGTTGCTGAGGGCAGAGATTTGGCCAACGCCGGAGTCCTTGCACAACAAACTGTACGGGCCGGTGGATGCGCTGCAGAAGACCACTGATTATATTTCAAGATCTGGACTCCAAGTGTGATCGGCGATCGAGAAGAAGAAGAAGAAGAAGAAGAAGAAAGAATATTCAAGACTGTCTCATACATTCATCACCTACACATGGGAACACAGTTTACAAAATAGCATTCATAAACCACCATTCATTAGGCACTTTCATACAGATGTATGTGCTTAGAAACATATTTTCTTTATTTTTTTGCTCACTGAGCTAATCTAGTTTTATAGTTACATTGAAATTGTCACAATCATGATCTTTGTTTGGGTACACCATATGTATCCTTAGGAGAATTGAGTGGCATTGAAAGGTCACTTCACAATGCCTTCTGTTTAATACAAGGAACATGTGGGGAAAAGTTCAATAAAAAAAGGCAAATGAAATCATTTGTGATATCTGTAAAATATAATGCCTTTGTAATTTCTGTTGAAACAAAACAATGTCATATAGAGCAACGCAGCACCTGTTGATGGGTGAATGAGTGACACGGAACCACAGCAGCTCACCTGGCCCCACACCCAGGTACTGGGCCCCCCTCCAGTAGCTGTAGCAGCTCACCTGGCCCCACACCCAGGTACTGGGCCCCCCTCCAGTAGCTGTAGCAGCTCACCTGGCCCCACACCCAGGTACTGGGCCCCCCTCCAGTAGCTGTAGCAGCTCACCTGGCCCCACACCCAGGTACTGGCCCCCCTCCAGTAGCTGTAGCAGCTCACCTGGCCCCACACCCAGGTACTGGCCCCCCTCCAGTAGCTGTAGCAGCTCACCTGGCCCCACACCCAGGTACTGGCCCCCCTCCAGTAGCTGTAGCAGCTCACCTGGCCCCACACCCAGGTACTGGGCCCCCTTCCAGTAGCTGTAGCAGCTCACCTGGCCCCACACCCAGGTACTGGGCCCCCTTCCAGTAGCCGTAGCAGCTCACCTGGCCCCACACCCAGGTACTGGGCCCCCCTCCAGTAGCTGTAGCAGCTCACCTGGCCCCACACCCAGGTACTGGCCCCCCTCCAGTAGCTGTAGCAGCTCACCTGGCCCCACACCCAGGTACTGGGCCCCCCTCCAGTAGCTGTAGCAGCTCACCTGGCCCCACACCCAGGTACTGGCCCCCCTCCAGTAGCTGTAGCAGCTCACCTGGCCCCACACCCAGGTACTGGGACCCCTCCAGTAGCTGTAGCAGCTCACCTGGCCCCACACCCAGGTACTGGGCCCCCCTCCAGTAGCTGTAGCAGCTCACCTGGCCCCACACCCTCCAGTAGCTGTAGCAGCTCACCTGGCCCCACACCCAGGTACTGGGCTCCCCTCCAGTAGCTGTAGCAGCTCACCTGGCCCCACACCCAGGTACTGGGCCCCCCTCCAGTAGCTGTAGCAGCTCACCTGGCCCCACACCCTCCAGTAGCTGTAGCAGCTCACCTGGCCCCACACCCAGGTACTGGGCCCCCCTCCAGTAGCTGTAGCAGCTCACCTGGCCCCACACCCAGGTACTGGGCCCCCCTCCAGTAGCTGTAGCAGCTCACCTGGCCCCACACCCAGGTACTGGGCCCCCCTCCAGTAGCTGTAGCAGCTCACCTGGCCCCACATCCATGTACTGGGCCCCCCTCCAGTAGCTGTAGCAGCTCACCTGGCCCCACACCCAGGTACTGGGCCCCCCTCCAGTAGCTGTAGCAGCACACCTGGCCCCACACCCAGGTACTGGGCCCCTCTCCAGTAGCTGTAGCAGCTCACCTGGCCCCACACCCAGGTACTGGGCCCCCCTCCAGTAGCTGTAGCAGCTCACCTGGCCCCACATCCATGTACTGGGCCCCCCTCCAGTAGCTGTAGCAGCTCACCTGGCCCCACACCCAGGTACTGGGCCCCTCTCCAGTAGCTGTAGCAGCTCACCTGGCCCCACACCCAGGTACTGGGCCCCCCTCCAGTAGCTGTAGCAGCTCACCTGGCCCCACATCCATGTACTGGGCCCCCCTCCAGTAGCTGTAGCAGCTCACCTGGCCCCACACCCAGGTACTGGGCCCCCCTCCAGTAGCTGTAGCAGCACACCTGGCCCCACACCCAGGTACTGGGCCCCTCTCCAGTAGCTGTAGCAGCTCACCTGGCCCCACACCCAGGTACTGGGCCCCCCTCCAGTAGGACAGGTTGTGGCTGCTGTAGAGGCCCTGCAACGGGGAATGTCTGTCTTGGCACAATGCAAACCTCTCTTCTTGCAGAAAATGAGCTGCAGAATTGGCAAAGATGGGACCATTACCACACATATGTAGAATGCAAGCAACTTGCTGCAACTTACAACAAATGAATCATAAATATTTTGAAAATCTTTATACATGGGCAATCAACTTGGGAAACAGAAAAACTGGCCAGTCTGTTAGCCTCCCCCCATCCATTCCCTAACCCTCTTTTCACGAGGAAGAAGAAGAGAATAAATGAATACATGAAAGTATATGTACCTCTTTGGCAAAGTTGGACACTTCATAATGTTCAAAGCCATGTGACTGCAAAGTCTGATTAAAAAAAACACAACAAGGGCAGGTTAGTTACTTTCTTGTAGAAGCAACATCTTGTATGTTTGTCACAAGAATTACTTACACATACACACTTCTCAATGACACAACCAGGCTAACTTCTATGTCAGTCTATCATTCAGCTGCAATGTAAGTATATGTATATTTAATATATATCATTCAATTGAAAACTAAGATTGAAAACAGAGACAAGAGTGAGGTGCAACTTTTGATGATTATGATTGCAGTCTTGAATGGATGATTTGAAGCTGTTCAAATATGCTTCCAAGGTGGTCTGCTTAGCAATCTGCGCGCGCACACACACAAACACACACACACACACACACACACACACACACTGCTTGGGTACAGAAACTCTTGTACGCACAGATGTTACATCTCAGTCACAGCTTGTTTGTCTGCTTTACTGGCAAAGGACAGTTCTCAAGATCAATACTGTGAACTTCAACACAGTCATGGCACTCACAGCGCAGTGGTATGCGACTGCTTTTGCCTGGCATGGTGACAATCTTGGTGGCCTCAAACTACTCATCAACACACACGCATGCACGCACGCATGCACGCACGCGCACACACACACACAGACACACACACACAGACACACACACACACACACACACACACACACACACAACACCACACACGTTCTCAGAGTGAACTTCATTTCTGTTCTTCTATAGCTCTAGTACAAGCACTCTGCAAAGGGAAAGGGAGACAACTCACTTTCACAGCTTCCAAATACATGGCTGCCACTGTGTCTGCTTCAGGCAGTTTCTGGGGAGAGATGTGACAGGAAGACATGCACATGATGATTTGACACGGAAACGATCCAGAATTCCATGGTAAATGGACGGAACAAAAGAGCAGACAATGTTTGCTGTAGCAATCTTTGTTTTATTTAGTCCCATAGTTTCAAATACTAAAAAGTGAAGTCTGCTAACGAGATTTCCAGTCAAAATTGCCATCAAATACTGATAAACTTTAGGACGTTCAGAATCTACAGTTACATTTGTCTTCAGCCAAAATCAACTAATAATAATCTGCAGCAAATGCAACATTAAAGTTGACATGATTTGTACATGGTTTCGTATTACAAGTTCATTTTTCTGCAGTCATGAGCAAGTTACTGGAATTACACAGGATGATACAATGTGCAACTTCTTACTCTGTCGTCCACTACATGGCATGGAAGATTCACTCACTGCTTTTCCTTCCATGACCTGTTTGAAGAGAGCTGTCCCCCTCTCCAGAGTCAGTTGGTACAAGGACAGATGGCTTCCACACACACCCAGCATCTGTAAGTACACCATTCATCTTCGTGACATCTAGTGTGTATAATTAAACAAACACACACAAACACACACACAAACACACACACACACATGCACACACAAACACACACACATGCACACACAAACACACACACATGCACACACACACACACACACACACAAACACAAAAACACAAACACACACATGTACACACACAAACACACACTCACAAACACACACACAAACAAACACACACATACACAAGCATACACACAAACACACACACAAACACAAACACACAAACACATGCACAAACACACATACACACACACACACACAGAAACATACACACAGAAACACTCACACAAATACACACAAACACACACACAGACACACACACACACACATACACACACACACACACACACACACACACACACACACACTCACACAGAGCATCTGTAAGGTACGCCATGTATGCTCATGGCATCTAGTGTGTACAATTACACACACACACACACACACACACACAATATGTACACTGTACATCCCCATCACTTTCAGTGTATGCAATTCGTTTACTGATTTTCTCTTCCTTTTGTTGTTGTTTACTTTTCTCTACTTGTTCCTGTCCTTTTTTCTTTCCTTCTCATTCTCTTCCTTCTCCTTTGTCTTCTGCTGATGCTGGTCTTTCCCCTCCTTCCCCTGATTTCCAACTGTTACCACTGCTTGAACAGTTTGAAGCCAATGAGGCTATTTTTCAAACACATGTTGAGACATTCTAAATGTGGTAAATTTTGAACATTGAACTTAGAAATCCCTGCAAAAGTGACACAGCACATACTGTCATCTTAACACCTTTCTGAAAACAAGTGACCAACATGACTATGAGAAAGTTATCTTCCCTGCATTGTGGGTAAGCAGTTGTTTGCTTTCTGGAGCATCTTCAGCAGGAGGCATGCAGGCTGACATCTTTAGAGCAGAGGAACCAAATGTACATTGACTTTCTTATCGTTGTCATGAAAGCTTTCAGTGTCAGTTTCTTACCTGCTGCAGTTCCTCCATCCAGCCTGCTAGGGATTGGCCTGGCCATCCAAACATCAGATCTGCAGAAACATTCTCTCCATACAGCGCTCTAGCCTGTTCCAGGCACCTGGACACACAATACATATACAACTTTAGTGTTTACTCCATCAACCATGACTCATCTTTTTCATCTTGGATGTCTGTCGCAGGATATGTAAATGTCAGCAACACTGAATGTGAGAGCACAGTTGGAAGTCCAATGCACAGATGTGGTTACAGATCAGGCATGCAACAGCAGAATCAGGGTTGACCATCTTGTCTTGGAGGGTGCAGTGTTTCTGGTGGGGGCTGCATAAACTGCCACTCCTCAAAGGCTGAGATGCCCTGGGATACCCTGAGTGCATCAATGCTTGAAACCTTCCAGATGTTTCTGCTTTCAAAACACACAACCATGCCAGCCAGAGGAGGGAAGCCCAGACCATGACGGATCCTACCTCAGTGCCTCCACTGCCGAGTGGTCTCTTCCCAGCACAGTCAGTGCACCAGCATCCATGCTCTGCAGGGAGACAACCCTGACTTAGACAACTCTTCAACTGTAGGGATCATGAACACAAATAATATTATGAATGAAGCAATGAAAAGAACCATTTAGTAAAAATCCTAATAAGCAACAACAAGTCATGCATATATGTTGAATATGAAAATATGAGAAAACAGTTGGCTTGATATCATTGAAAGCCTACCTCAAAGGACATTGCTGTAGTTCACACCTTGATGGAAAATTAGTCTCACCACTTGTGGTGGTGGAGATTTGGGGGTTAGGTGGCTGAGGTTGAAGAAGGGGGGTGGAGGGAGGGAGGGAAGGAGGGAGGGAGGGAGGGAGGGAGGGAGGGAGGGAGGGAGGGAGAGAGAGAGAGAGAGAGAGAGAGAGAGAGAGAGAGAAAGAGAGAGAAAAGGGAGGAAAAACTCACCTGAACTCCAATAGATAACCTATTTACTCCAGCCAACTTGAAATCCCTAAAATTAAGGAAAGTTTTCTCATTGTGCATGCTGTTTAATCATTCAGTGGAAGTTATGTGTATGTGTGTGTATAGGCATAGTACACTGATAATCAAAGTATACCCAAGAAGAGTCATGCTAACTGAAAAACAGGCATACTGTATTACTATTTTCCCAGCTCATAAACTTTTGCCGCATCAACATTAATGTTTTGTTTGATTGTTTGTTTTAATCATACTGCTGAGTAAGTTTTCAGCTCAGGTAAACTGGATGTCAATGCATGCAAACTGTTACTGCTATGTAACCTGGAAGATCCATTCAGCATAATGATCTTCATCAGTGCCGACCCTGTCTCCATCACTGTGAGACATCTGCCTGGCCCTACCTCAGTTTTCCTGTCTCTGTGGCAGTTGGGTTGACTTCAATAGTGACCTCAGCTTCACTGGAAAAGGTCACAGACTGCCTGACAAGGTCAAGGACACTTGCAATTGTCTCAGGGGCAGCCAGGCTGGGAGTACCTAGATGGACAGCAGTAGGGAATAATGTCAGCATGGCAGGCACTTCAACGTCACCATAGCAGCAGATGCAAAAGCTTTGTTCCCTGTCAGTTGTCTGCTTTTACAGAGTAAGCAACCAAATGGACACACACACACACACACACACACACACACACACACACACACACACACACACACACACACACACACACACACATGCCCAGGGGCAAATACCCAAATGATGCATGTAATGTTTGCATTGAGAGTGAGGCTACAAAGTCTGACAAGGACTTAAGTGAACACAGTCCAGAGCCTGCTCTAGGATTTCAACTCGCCTCCCCCGAAGAAGACAGAAGTGATGCAGGTGACACCACTCAGGTCTAGAAGAGTCTCCATCTCCTTGAGCAAACATTTCCTCATCCTCTCTTCATTAACAGATTGACTGAAAGTAAAAAAAAAACAAAATGCTTCCATTTCCACACACTTCAAAATGCAGAATGAGCATAGATACTGACTAGTACTGAATTTACTGAGCAAGGTCATTTTTTATGAACTATATGCAATCAACAATATCATCAAGACCTTACAACTCCATCTGAGAAAAGGATGTCACTCCTTGTTATACAAAGTTAAATCTTACAATATCTGTTTCTCCTTTAAGACTACAAATACAATTATTGCAGTATATATATTTCACTAGCATGGCGTTGCAGAGATGAGGCTGATGCCAGTGTAACTGCACAAGAGGTGTGAGGTTTTCAATGACAATCAATGTGAGCTTCTTCTTCCTCCTCTGCTTCTTTTTCCTCCTCCTACTCCTCCTTCTCTTATTGTCTCTACCGTAGCCAAGAAGTATTCACCTGATGTACTTGTTGAAATTACAGTAGGTGCATCTCCTCCTACAGTAGGGCCACTGGAATGAGATCATGTCGCAACATTTATTCGTGAATTTAAAATAAGAAATATCAACTGCCCTACACCATAATGAAACACACGCTTAACTTTTCAAAAGGCTTCAAATTACGAGGAAATCCTTGACTAAATGTTCCCTTGGCTTTTTGTAAATGAACTTTTCTTCAACAAGACCAACACCTTACAACTATAGTGAAATCTATTAGGTTGGGAACAAAGGCTGTGCACGCTACACGACTAGTTATTCTACTCAAGTGTGATATGTTTGCCACTTAGGTATTTATTTTTTAATATTAAAAATAAACACAGTGAATATCTTGGCATTTATGATATAGGTGTAATTTCATTCTACAATCGAACTGAAGAGACGTCACCGAGTAATGAAAGATCACAACCAATTTGTGTACCCACGTGAATGTAAAGAGATGCTTCATTTGGATGTGGAAGCCTGGACTCAGTAAAAGAACCACCTCTCGTATCTTTAGAAGGCAGAGGTCTGCACGTACTGCATTGTGATGAGGAACGTGAATGCTTAACAGATCTGATGTAGATTGGACGCATAAAAGTCACGGCCAAAAGTCTGTGGATCCGACTGACAGATTGTGCACAGCCAGAGACCTGCGACATTGTGATGGTTTCCTGTTCTATCTCATTAGCTGAACGATGGATAGTTTCGTGAAATACTGTACACCACTGCACAATTCTTGTGGCTCGACCAAAGACACTGGCTCCACTGATGACCCGTCAGTCATGCCTCATCATACACCATTAAATTAATGCATTATGATTATTGATTATACACAGTAACGGAGAAAGTCGAGAACGTTAAAAAGTTGACATCAGAAACAAGCAAGAGTTACAGCACATCCTTTCTACTGCCAACAAATGACGACTTGGGTGGAAAAAGTAATGTCATGGCCAACTCTGCATAAGAGGCTCTTCAACTACACGCAGTTTCCAGGTAGTGTGTCTGTGAAGCGATCGCATTCACTACGTAAGGAACGATAACTCTTGGGGTATTTGTGGTCTTCGAAGCTCATCTCCCTTTTAGTTTTAGACAATTGGCTGTCTTGCTCAGATTGGGTTTACTCTAGTACTTCCATCGTGCTTTCACTAATCACAGAAAACAAAGTTAAATACAACACTGTTTTCAGGTTATGAGAGTGAATTTATTAAGTAGATATTCAATAAAAAGAATCAGATCATTGGCATAATGAAGATGACTATAATTATACTGTAGATTGGTACAATATGAATATGGCAGGACATGTTATTCATACAGGAAAACAGATATTCAAAAAATTGATCTGGAACATGTGTAATAATGTCAGGTTTTATGATGCTAGAATGAACCCAAATAATGACATACCATCTTCAGTTATTGCCCAAACATTTGGGAATGGCATCAACAAATGTCAACAGTAATGTTTACAACATTATTAATAAAGAACAATTTACACATCAAGTGCTAAATGGTTACACTGTACTTTATCCAGTGATCACCCACTGCTCTGTAAAGAGCAGTTACTTTCCATTTTGAGTCGCATGAAATTCTCTACTGCAAATATTCAAGCATTAGTAGAACCTCTCCGCATCATCAACTGACTGCAAGCTCTGGCTAACTTTGGCAACTGCTTGCACTACAGGTGAAGAGTACCAGTGGAGCTTCCATGGAGATGGGATACTCAATACTGGGAGTGAATGGCACAGCCAAGATGAAACACCTGTAACAGCAGAAGCTTTCACAACTTCCATCCATTCTCAGCAGACGGATACCAGCTACTCCCCCGCATGAGTTCACATCAGACCAATGGCAATGGATGAATGATGAATGTTTAATTTGTAATGGATTCTGAAAGCCCTTTGCAAACTCAATATCTTTTACATAAACAGTTGCACATATGCAACAAAATATGAAATTATAATGTGTTCAAAGAAAAGTGACATGAACTTGATTTGCAAGTGAAAGAGAATTAAGGAAAAAAAAATCCCTTACACCATATCTATAGTCATATGTATCAGGTCATTTCACAACACATCAAAATATGTCACATAAAATACAACAGCAAGAATAAGTCATTCACTATTTTGAGCAAATTAAGACGTCATCAGCATTCAAAACATCAATCAATAAACATGTATTGGATGGACATTTAATGCAGGAAACTTCAGGGAAAATATTGAATAAGGCATATTGACAGTCCCACCATTACACAAATATAATAACCATAACCATCACAATAATCCTTATTTTTTTCCTTATTTGTTCTGAAATTCTTTTGGGGGAATTTCACCCCCAGTCAAGCTGAGCAGTGCCCAGTGACCAGATCCATTCCTTGCTAGGGCAGGCCCAGTCAAGCTGAGCAGTGCCCAGTGACCAGATCCATTCCTTGCTAGGGGAGGCAATGTGGGTGAAGCACCTTGCCACGGAATGCAACTCTAGGATTGGTTGGTTGGTGCTTTACGGCCTATCAGCCTTTGTAGGCTATGTAAGGCCATTAAGCACAATAATCTTTAGAACAGTTTGGAGTAAATGCTAATCAAGTCACAGTGTCCCTAGTTATTAGCCTCTTATGAATCGCGTAGGGAGACGCGGTGGGTCAATTCTCACCCCGATCCCACAGGGGGAGCAACTAGGAGCTGTGCGGCTTCAAACACTGTGCCCATCAGCTGCAAGCGACTGCAAGTCAAACCCTCTAAGCACTACACCACAGAGATCCACAGTCATTCATCACATTCCAGTGAACCAAGAATGCCTAGACTCATACAGACGTCACCGAGTCACGGGCAATGTTGCATAAATTTTAGTTTATAAAACTGCACATCCATACAGTTCCAAGTATGCAAAGTATTGCAGATGACTTTTTTTAATAATGGGAAGTTGCCAGCATACACATTACATAAAGAGAGTGATGTAACAAAGAGGATACATGTACAGAGAATGTTGTAGAACAACCAAAATCAGTGCATTAACAAGATGCAGTAAAACTGCAAAAATAGCAGTGACATGGTTAGATATGATTGATAGGCATTTCAATAAAATCTTCTAATAATCTCAGCAAGGAAAGTTATCCAACAATTTTAACAGATTCTGATTCAGATCTAAGAAATTCTTAAATGCCTTAAAAATTATTTTCAGTATTGCAGTAAATTTTCTTATCATGCATACGAAAAGGATCAGGCCTGTGTATCAGTGAGTGAACTTTCAGGGGTTAGCATAGATACTTTGCATAATGAAGTTCACACACACACCAACACACACACACACACACACACACACACACACACACACACACACACACTGCACACACACACACACTGCGCACACACACACACACACACACACACACACACACACACACACACACACGTGCCCATAACCCATTTCCCTGTAACTTTCTACAAAAGGGGTTAGAGGAAATGTGCTTCATTACTATCAATAATGAAACACTAATAGCCACTAACTCAAAGTAAGGCGATCCAGTTTTTGATCATGGGTGAATGCCTGCAAAACTTGGTGATCAAAACCAGTGTGCAGTTGAAATATACAACAATCATTAGTATATCAGTAATTAACAACTATTCATAGATAAATAATGTTCAAATTAAAACAGCATTGACAAACAGAAACCACTGATTACCATCCTGCTACAGTACAGCTCCATTACACAAGGCTTGCACCATCCTGCTACAGTACAGCTCCATTACACAAGGCTTGCACCATCCTGCTACAGTACAGCTCCATTACACAAGGCTTGCACCATCCTGCTACAGTACAGCTCCATTACACAAGGCTTGCATCATCCTGCTACAGTACAGCTCCATTACACAAGGCTTGCACCATCCTGCTACAGTACAGCTCCATTACACAAGGCTTGCACCATCCTGCTACAGTACAGCTCCATTACACAAGGCTTGCACCATCCTGCTACAGCACAGCTCCATTACACAAGGCTTGCACCATCCTGCTACAGTACAGCTCCATTACACAAGGCTTGCACCATCCTGCTACAGTACAGCTCCATTACACAAGGCTTGCACCATCCTGCTACAGTACAGCTCCATTACACAAGGCTTGCACCATCCTGCTACAGTACAGCTCCATTACACAAGGCTTGCACCATCCTGCTACAGTACAGCTCCATTACACAAGGCTTGCATGGGGCCCTTCTGTTTCAATTTTTGTTTTTGTCTTTTTGACATGACAAATCTAACCTCCAGTTTGAGACACCTTGTAATGAATTTCTAACCAGAGCTGTAAACTAAATATTTTTTTGAACAAGAAGTTGTTAGTGGCTAGAATGTTCATTAAAAACTATTTTTCTGATCATACTCAAAGACCACACTTGACAAAGTCAGCCCATACATCAAGGATCAGAGCTCTGCTTTAAAACAATTTTCCAGCTGCTTTCTGTCAAACAAAACTCAGATAGGTTATCTAACAGTCAAGCTTAACATTTCAGACTACAGAGAAGTAGAGAGCCCAAACTTCCATCAAGGAAGCCAAATGTTCTCTTCCATTGCCTGTAAAATCAATTCAGGCAGGATGCTCTGCTTGCCAGGCTTGACTTGAGTTTAGTTCATTTTAGTGGCTGAAAACATTTCCTGTGCAGACCGCATACACCTACATCATCAATAGTTTGACATCAACTTCGTGATTTGCAGAACATTTCTTTTTGGTTGTAATTACAAAATGAAATTACAGATAACCTCCAACATTTAATGGATTCTGTCGTGAGTGAAACCCTGACCTTCCGCCAAATTTCAGCAGGATCCATTTTGAACTTTTGAGATTTTGCTGAATAACTACTGAACCGAGGGTAAAACATAAACGTGTGTGTGTATGTGTGTGCATGTGTGTGTGTATGTGTGTGTGTATGTGTGTGTGTGTATTTGTGTGTGTATGTGTGCATGTTTGTGTGCATGTTTGTGTGCATGTTTGTGTGCATGTTTGTGTGCATGTTTGTGTGCATGTCTGTCAGTCTCTTACAAGTACCTGGTGTGTCTTCCCTCTCCTGCATATAACAGAGGTAGCTTCACATTCCTTCCCGACACATTTAACTCCTAAACAGCAAGCAAATGATGTCCCCAGTCACAGCCACTTCATTGAAAACATGCTGAATGAGGAAAATGGCCACTGCCATTATAGGAAGTTGTACAATCCCTGGTTAGTGGTGTTTGAGAATAATGTGTTGCATGTTTGACTGGAGGAATGGAGGCAGGTTGGCAGGCAGTCCACTGTGGAATGCCTTGGGCACAAGAGATCATCACTAGGACTATGCAGTGACGGGACTGTATATATCTGCACATCTGCACACTTGCAATGATAAGCATTTAGACATGCATGCATTTCAAAAATGCAGTTTCATGCTATCTACTAAGTCAAAAGCACTGAGGTGAAAGAGGATCTTTTGCTGGCAGACGACACACACAGATTTATTCAGCACAGAAATGCATGTACACTCTCTACGTACATGAACATGGCCGGCAGACAACACACACAGATTTATTCAGCACAGAAATGCATGTACACTCTCTACGTACATGAACATGGCCGGCAGACAACACACACAGATTTATTCAGCACAGAAATGCATGTACACTCTCTACGTACATGAACATGGCCGGCAGACAACACACACAGATTCATTCAGCACAGAAATACATGTACACTCTCTACGTACATGAACGTACATGATGTGCACCAGAACATCAAAGCATGGAGGTCCAAACTTTTTTCCCCCTTAGGTACATGTGTTACAAGAATTACAGTGAAAAGATTTATTTTAAAAAGCTTTTTCGGTCAAGTATGAGCTTTGATCTTTGAAGTATTTGTAGTTGGATGGGTAGAGATCAGTTTTATAGAAAAACTCATTTTGAGTAATTTTGATGAAAAATGATGTTTTTAGAGGTTGAACCTGGCCTTTCTCTGCAAGAATTAAAATTTTCTGCTAGACAATTATGTAATAAAATACTAAATCTCCACAGCTTGAAAAATCAATGATTGAATAAAAATTGGCAATGTAAAGTCTAAAAGGATGTTTTAAAAGCACCTTTAAAGATTTGTAAAGCTTTTTGGCAGGATGACTCCCACTTAATGATCAAACAAAACAATTTGAAACAAATATTCATGCACTCTACAAGAAGCATTGAATCACTCAGTGTGAATAAACAACAACAACAATCAATTACACTCTTTCTCAAATTTGTTTTCATCACACATCTAAAAGCATTTGCATTGAATTACAAGAAGGGCAAAGCCCATACGACTCACATGCTTGACCTTGACCTTAATATGACCTTGACCTTCAGGTGACCTTCAAGTTCAAGGTCAAACAACTAAACCTACCAATGACATCATACACTAAGAAATGCTTTACACATTTTTCCTACCAAAATACATGTGACCTTGACCCAAGGTCAAGGTCATCCAAGGTCATGCAACACAAAGCTGTTAATTCAAGACATAGGAAGCACAATGGTGCTTATTGGCACTTTCTACCATGAGATATGGTCACTTTTAGTGGTTCACTACCCCATTTTGGTCACATTTCATAAGGGTCAAAGTGACCTTGACCTTGATGATATGTGACCAAATGTGTCTCATGATGAAAGTATAACATGTGCCCCACATAATTATTAAGTTTGAAACAGTTATCTTCTATAGTTCAGGGTCAAGGTCACTTCAAAATATGTATACAATCCAACTTTGAAGAGCTCCTGTGACCTTGACCTTGAAGCAAGGTCAACCAAACTGGTATTAAAAGATATGGCTTACTTTGCCCTATATACCATATATAGGTGAGGTATCCAATCTCAAAAACTTCAGAGAAAATTGAGAAAATGTGAAAAATGACTGTTTTTTAGACAACATTTATGGCCCCTGCGACCTTGACCTTGAAGCAAGGACAAGTCACTATGTTTGTTTTTTGATGCCTTGTCATCATACACCATCATGCCACATTTGGTATTGATAGACTTAATAGTCTCCGAGAAAAATCCAACGTTAAAGTTTTCGGACGCCCTGACGCCCGGACGGACGAAAAGGGTGAGTACATAGACTCACTTTTGCTTCGCATGGGAGTCAAAAATTGCATACTTGCATTCAGCATGAGGCACAGAAAAAAACACATTTGCTTGGTGAAAACAAAACTGAATGCAAACCTTTAAATGCAAGCGTATGTTCAGCATGAGGAATTGAAAACAATTTCATAATTAAAAGAGAACTGGCAAACATGAGCATGTGCACTTGCATTCAGAACGAGGAAAGAAAAATAATTTCATGACGAAAAGAGAACTTGATGCTAATCTCAGTATGCATGCTTGCATTCAGCCCCAGGAACCATAACAGATGCATGATGACAGAAAACTGCATGCCTGTGTTTAGTTTGAGGAAATGAAAGAAAAATAGTTGCACGATACGAAGAAAACTGAAGGCACACCTCTCTGTCACTTGCTGATAGGTACTGGGAGGATCGTACTAGAAGCACCCACTGCACCATCATCATTCCCAACCATTGTCTGCTTTGTGCACATGGTCTTTGTACGATCCAAACATTTTTGTGCCAGTGCAGCATGGACACATGATAAGGATAGCATCTGATCAGAGATCTGAAAGGGAACAATCATGCCTGTGTAGTTTTGTACAGCTGGCTTATTCAGACCGTAGACTAGAGGAGCAAAGATCTTCTGGACGCCATTATGGACGCACTTTCCACCTCTACCCAGGCTTTTCCTCACAACTTCCTCTCCTCCAGTGCCATCTCAATAAATGACATTTGTCAGGTCATTCTTTCTGGTGCGTTACGGATTCCAGTCTGGAGTCCAGCCAGTGATGTTGGCTGATGGCATTCTCAAGGCGAGCTGTTTGCCTTTCCTTGTTTACTGCCATGCATTCATCAAGCTGCTCCTCAAAGGCATCATTGACAGCTTCACAAGACATTACACTATAACAGGACAAGGAAACAGCCACCAGTTCATGCCACAGACAGGCTGATTCAAGAAAAAGAAGTATGATGTTAAAAGAAGGAAAATGTTTTGCAAGAAGTTTAAGATAAAACATATAAATTGCCATTACACTTAACACCTAAATTAAATTACATGGAATGCAGTTGAAGTTTTCACTGCATTGTAGCGCTAAATATACCAACACACACACACACACACACACACACACACACACACACACACACACACACACACAGTCAGCTTATGCTGGTGAATCCCCATGACACAGCTATTTCTTCTTATAAACTCTTCCTAACTTCCCTGCCTCCCACCCTCCTCCGCCATTTTCACCCCCTGAAAAAAAGTGTTTGGCAGACTGATGATGTACGAATGAAACAATGTTTCACACTGTCCAGGTGACCAAACCCGGCTTATGCAACACTTTGTAGGAAAACAGTGAAAACTTTTGAACACCAAAACTCAAACCACCTATTCTTTCTTACCCCACCACAAGGACAAAAGTGACAAATACAACTACAGAGAGAAAACAAGAGAAAACTTTACAAATCATGTTCACACTCTCACAGCCAGTGTGTCAGATCACCCTGTGCAAGACATGCTAGGAGCTGTCAGTGCGACCCCGGCTGTCCAACCAGCGGAAGACTCCTGTCACGGAGGAGACGAGGGCAGCCTGGGCGGCGTGGGCCGACTGCGCCATGGAGCTGACCAGGCCCCCTGGGTGCTGCATGCCCATGGACACTTGCTGCAGGTCCACAGGCACCACTGCATCTGCAGGAACTATAGACCAGTCCTCCTCCTCTTCCATGGTCCCCACTGACCCCCGCTCCTCCTCCGTGTCTGCCTCACTGTCATCCCCAGAGATGCTGTCACCTAGCGACAGCAGCATGTCATCCACTGCCTCAAAGCCCTGACACCTGAGGAAGAAAAAACCAAACAGTGAGAAGGCAGTTAGCTTCAGTAATGTACAATGGAGTGAACAGTGTCACCATGGATATTTCATGCCACCATGTTGGTAACAAGAAAAAGTGTGACACATAGCAAGAGCCTCTCCTTAGATGGAACCTCTTGCAGCTGGGATTAGGCCAGGCCAAAAGAAAAATAGTTGTGGTTACGGTAACATGAAGAAAACAACAAGAAGGGCAAAGCCCATACGACTCACATGCTTGACCTTGACCTTTACATGACCTTGACCTTCAGGTGACCTTCAACTACACCTAGCAATGACATCATACACTAAACTAAGAAATGCTTTACACATTTTCCCTACCAAAATACATGTGACCTTGACCCAAGGTCAAGGTCATTCAAGGTCATGCAACACAAAGCTGTTAATTCAAGACATAGGAAGCACAATGGTGCTTATTGGCACTTTCTACCATGAGATATGGTCACTTTTAGTGGTTCACTACCCCATTTTGGTCACATTTCATTAGGGTCAAAGTGACCTTGACCTTGATGATATGTGACCAAATGTGACCCATTTCTGGAAACCAGTCTTAACTCGCAATCATCGAAACAGCGCTACACAGCTCTGAAGGTGGTGGGGGTCTGCCTGTGCGAAATTGAGGTTTTCGGTTCATTGCATTCTCTAAAAATTAATCTATAAAATGGTATAAGTTTTATGTCTTAAAAATGTATTTAAGTGCATTAAAAATTAATTAAAGTTATAATTGTGATAATTTAGAGCATTTTTATTTGCCAAAATCGACCAATTTTGACCCTGCAAAACAACACGTAACCCTTGCAGAACCTCAACACATGGTCTTTCGCGCGCTTTCTTTCGTTTCTTCTGCTGTGCAAAAAATCAAGATGATTGGATAATTCTAAGACCCTGTTGCTAAGGAGAATGTGTGAGGATTGCATGCAAAACTTTGAGGTCCGTTTTCTCAAAACAAGTCGCGACTGAGTTTTTAACTTCAAATCGCTATAACTTCCACAATTTTTGAGATACCAGGTTCGTTTTGGTGTCAAATTAATCAGGAAACTCTGTAAAATTCACAAATATAAACATCTCAAAAATGATAAAATCCACCTTAAGACTGGTTTGGTGGTGCGGGGTCACAAATGTGTCTCATGATGAAAGTATAACATGTGCCCCACATAATTATTAAGTTTGAAACAGTTATCTTCCATAGTTCAGGGTCAAGGTCACTTCAAAATATGTATACAATCCAACTTTGAAGAGCTCCTGTGACCTTGACCTTGAAGCAAGGTCAACCAAACTGGTATCAAAAAATATGGCTTACTTTGCCCTATATACCATGTATAGGTGAGGTATCCAATCTCAAAAACTTCAGAGAAAATTGAGAAAATGTCAAAAATGGCTGTTTTTTAGACAACATTTATGGCCCCTGCGACCTTGACCTTGAAGCAAGGTCAAGTCACTATGTATGTTTTTTGAGGCCTTGTCATCATACACCATCATGCCAAATTGGGTGTTGATAGACTTAATAGTCTCCGAGAAAAATCCAACGTTTAATTTTTTTACGCCCGGACGGAAGGACGGACGGACGACACGGGTGAGTACATACTCACTTTTGCTTGCATGTGAGTCAAAAAGCAGAACACCGACCATTGTGTGTGTGTGTGTGTGTGTGTGTGTGTGTGTGTGTGTGTGTGTGCGTGTGTTTGTTTGTGTGTGTGTGTGTGTGTGTGTGTGTGTGTGTGAGTCAGGTACCAGGACCATCTCCGCTCCCTGGGGGATTCCACCCGTGCTGGCGCTTGCCGACACAAGGTATTGTGGCATGTGTGTGCGTCTTGGCAGGTCCTGAAGAATGTTTTAAAATAAGTTTTTCATTGAAGAGGCCATATTGAACATAAATCTCAATTTCTCTTTTGCTGAAAACACTTATTATAAATTTACTTAAATAGAGTATTCCTCAAATGCTCATTGGGCATGGAAAATGAAACAACACACAATTTGTTACTTAATGTAGATTTTTTCCTTCCTTTTTTGTGGACTGTACACGATTGAAGAAAAGTTTAGGGTCAGCAGAAAAAAAGAGGGTTGGTCGGGTTACTGTGACCACAATTTTGTTAATATCTTTTTTTTTGAGGGGGGGGGGGGGGGGGGGGGGCCCCCTTATATATCTCCAATGAATGAATGCATACAAACATTAAATTCACACACTATTACTTGCACATTTTAAAATCTTGCAATTCACACAAATGACTACCTACAAACAATCAGGGTACACGGTATCACTGGATGTCCAAAGTCCCTTGAAAACAAGTAATGCCCAGGAGTTGCCCAAGCTGACACTATGCTTCAAGCAAGGATAACCTCTCTCTCTCTCTCTCTCTCTCTCTCTCTCTCTCTCTCTCTCTCTCTCTCTCTCTCTCTCTCTCTCTCTCTCTCTCTCTCTCTCTCTCTCTCTCTCTCTCTCTCTCTCTCTCTCTCTCTCTCTCTCTCTCTCTCTCTCACACACACACACACACATGCTCACACACCTCTATATTTTCCGAAACAGCTAGCACATGTAATTAGTCCTGGGTTTGCCAATACCATTAAAAATGCATGCTTCCATATTTTTATGTTTTCATGTTACCCTGGTCTGTGAAGTACAGTATATTTAAACAGTATATCTGGGTTGACGGACATTAGTCATCTCTCACACATCCCTCCTTCTTCCCCCAAATTCTCACCTGCCGAGGTCTGGCATTTCCAGCAGCATGAGGATGTTGTGCAGGGTGAGTTTGGGCGAGAGCTTTGCATAGCCCACTCCCTGGGAGATACACAGGTACAGCACGTTGTGGTTCAGTTTGGCAATGGCCTTCTCCAGCTGCTTCTCATCCAGCGTCTGCTGCCAAAACTCACTAAAACATAGGAAAAAGAAAACTGATCATTATGCAGTGCAACATCCATTTTTTCTTAAGGTTAAAAAGATTTCACATTTTTATCAGAGGTTGATGAAACGCTGGACTGAGTACTGCTCTGAGCTGTACAACTATGACACCAAAGGAGATCATAAAGTACTGAACTGTCCTCAGACTACCGAGGAAGACAACTACTCAATTCTTCGAGAAGAAGTGGAGACAGCGGTTAAGTCCCTCAAGAAAGGGAAGTCAGCTGGGGTTGACAACATTCCAGGGGAACTCATCCAGGCAGGAGGCGACGCAATGATCGATGCACTCACAAAGATCTGCAATAAGATCTGGCAGACGGGAGTTTGGCCAACCCCGTGGACACAGTCCCTAGTGATTACATTGCCCAAGAAAGGAAACCTGCAAATGTGCCAGAACTACCGCACAATCAGCCTCATCAGCCATCCCAGCAAGGTCATGCTGAAAGTACTGCTGAACAGATTAAAACCTCAGGCAGAGAAAAATCATTGCTGAAGAGCAGGTAGGTTTTAGACCAGGTAGGAGCACCACCGAACAGCTCTTCAATCTGAGAGTCCTGTGTGAGAAACATCTACAACACCAACAAGATCTGTACCATGTCTTTATAGACTTTAAGAAAGCATTTGACAGAGTCTGGCATGCTGCGCTGTGGGCCACAATGAGAAGCTACAACATCAGCTCCAAGATCATCAAAGACGTCGAACATCTCTATGACAGAACCACCAGCGCAGTCCTGTTCAATGGTACCACAGGCGAATGGTTCAGGACAACGGTCGGAGTCAGACAGGGCTGTCTACTTCCCCCACACTCTTCAACCTCTTCCTCGAAAGGATAATGACTGATGCCCTAGCAGACCACGAAGGATCAAATCAGCATCTGTGGCAGAAAGATCACCAACTTACGTTTTGCTGATGACATTGATGGATTAGCAGGAAGTGAAGAGGAGCTGACTAGTCTTGTCGAGCACCTGGACAAGACCTCACAGGCATATGGAATGGAGATCAGCGCCGAGAAGACCAAGGTGATGACGAACAATCCTCGGGGCTTCAAAATGGAAATCAAAGTGAAGGGCCAAAAACTGGAAGATGTGAACAACTTCAAATACCTTGGATCTATTGTGACTAATGAAGGGTCCAAACCAGAGATACTGCCCAGGATAGCACAAACAACAGCAGCATTGGCAAAATTGAAGCCAATATGGCGTGACAGAAATATCACTCTCGCGTCGAAGATCAGGCTCATGCACACGCTGGTCATCTCCGTATTCTTGTATGCATGCGAGTCCTGAACACTCACATCTGAACTACAGAGACGGATACAAGCCCTGGAAATGAGATGCTACCGCAAGATTCTGAACATCTCATATAAAGAACATGTCACGAATGAGGAAGTCAGCAACAGGATCAGGAGAGCATTTGGACAGTATGAAGACCTGCTCTCAATCGTGAAAAGCAGAAAGCTGAAGTGGTATGGTCACGTGTCAAGAGGCAGTGGGCTGGCCAAGATCATCCTGCAAGATACCGTACCAGGTGGGAGAAGGAGAGGCAGGCAGAGAAGAGGTGGGAAGACAACATCAAAGAGTGGGCAGGCTTGACCTTTGCTGACTCACAGCGAGCCACAGAGGATAGAGCTCGATGGAGGGAAGATTGTCCGAAAGTCATCAGTGGTGCCTCAACAACCCATCTCAGGGTTAAGAGACAAAACTGAACTGATACTGGGCAGTGTAGACAGGAAAAGACAACACAGGCCAAGGCAGCTCAGCTGGACGAGCATTTCAGGAGCTAAACAAAAGGTTGAGGCATCAGTCCCTGCCAGTGATCCCACATGTTTCCTGTCTGTCCATCACAGGGCCTTGGCTCAGTGGGTTAAAATCAGGAGCAAAAGAACCTAGAAAGAAAGAATCAGGCAGACCATGTGATCCTCATGAGCCAGGAGACTAAGAGCTGGATGAATGAAGGGGAACTTTTTTAAAGAGCACTAGGCCAATGACCATACATGACAAAGGAACACAGTGCATCAACAGCAAGTGCAGTAGCTCAACAAGAAGGTTGCCTAGTGCTCTTGCAACACTTGTCTCTGTGTCAAGCATGGAAGGCTTCAACGCCGCTGAAGGTATGGATGAACGGTGTATTTCAGGCAGAATAAAATAGATACAGAGAGGTTGGGAAGAAGTACTGCGAAACGTTCAAATAACCTGTGGCTCTGTTTCCAGGGCAGAGGGATGTCCAGAATCCAGGATAGGGCATTGACTAGGACAGCAGTGTAGCCCAGGGCATTGACAGCCTCGTAGAACGCGTTCCTCTGGGGCAGTGCACCTGGGTTCTCCCTCCGCTGAGCCACTGCAAAAGTAAAGGCAGATGAAGCAAGCTCTTCATTTGCACAGATCTTGAAGACTTGAAAGAGACAGGCTTTGCAGACTTGAAAGAACAGACAGGCTTTGCAGACTTGAAAGTAACAGGCTTTGCAGACTTGAAAGTAACAGGCTTTGCAGACTTGAAAGAAGAGGCAAGTGTTGCAGACTTGGAAGAACAGGCTTTGCAGACTTGGAAGAACAGACTTTGCAGACTTGAAAGAAGAGACAGGCGTTGCAGACTTGAAAGAAGAGGCAAGTGTTGCAGACTTGGAAGAACAGACTTTGCAGACTTGAAAGAAGAGACAGGCGTTGCAGACTTGAAAGAACAGACAGGCCTTGCAGACTTGAAAGAACAGACAGGCGTTGCAGACTTGAAAGAACAGACAGACTTTGCAGACTTGAAAGAGACAGACTTTGCAGACTTGAAAGAACAGACAGACTTTGCAGACTTGAAAGAAGAGACAGACTTTGCAGACTTGAAAGAACAGACAGACTTTGCAGACTTGAAAGAAGAGACAGGCGTTGCAGACTTGAAAGAACAGACAGGCGTTGCAGACTTGAAAGAACAGACAGACTTTGCAGACTTGAAAGAAGAGACAGACTTTGCAGACTTGGAAGAACAGACTTTGCAGACTTGAAAGAAGAGACAGGCGTTGCAGACTTGGAAGAACAGACAGGCTTTGCAGACTTAGAAGAGACAGGCTTTGCAGACTTAGAAGAGACAGGCTTTGCAGACTTGGAAGAGACAGGCTTTGCAGACTTAGAAGAGACAGGCTTTGCAGACTTAGAAGAGACAGGCTTTGCAGATTTGGAAGAGACAGGCTTTGCAGACTTAGAAGAGACAGACTTTGCAGACTTGAAAGAAGAGACAGGCGTTGCAGACTTGGAAGAACAGACAGGCTTTGCAGACTTAGAAGAGACAGGCTTTGCAGACTTAGAAGAGACAGGCTTTGCAGACTTGGAAGAGACAGGCTTTGCAGACTTAGAAGAGACAGGCTTTGCAGACTTGGAAGAGACAGGCTTTGCAGACTTGGAAGAGACAGGCTTTGCAGACTTGGAAGAACAGACAGGCTTTGCAGACTTGAAAGAAGAGACAGGCTTTGCAGACTTGGAAGAACAGACAGACTTTGCAGACTTGAAAGAGGAGACAGGCGTTGCAGACTTGGAAGAACAGACAGACTTTGCAGACTTGAAAGAGGAGACAGGCGTTGCAGACTTGGAAGAACAGACAGGCTTTGCAGACTTGAAAGAAGAGACAGGCTTTGCAGACTTGGAAGAACAGACAGACTTTGCAGACTTGGAAGAACAGACAGACTTTGCAGACTTGGAAGAACAGACAGACTTTGCAGACTTGAAAGAGGAGACAGGCGTTGCAGACTTGGAAGAACAGACAGGCTTTGCAGACTTAGAAGAGACAGGCGTTGCAGACTTGGAAGAGACAGACTTTGCAGACTTAGAAGAGACAGGCTTTGCAGACTTAGAAGAGACAGGCTTTGCAGACTTGGAAGAGACAGGCTTTGGAGACTTGGAAGAGACAGGCTTTGCAGACTTGGAAGAACAGACAGGCTTTGCAGACTTGGAAGAACAGACAGGCTTTGCAGACTTGGAAGAACAGACAGGCTTTGCAGACTTGAAAGAAGAGACAGGCTTTGCAGACTTGGAAGGGACAGGCTTTGCAGACTTGGAAAAGACAGGCTCTGCAAGCTTGGAAGAACAGACAGGCTTTGCAAACCTGGAAGAACAGACAGGCTTTGCAGACTTGGAATAACAGAAGGCTTTGCAGACCTGGAAGTGGTAATGGTCAAGGCTCTACATCACCATGTCACAGTCACAATATGTCACAATTAAATGGAATAAAAAAGAGAAAAAAAAGCAAACTTGCTGACTTCAAAATAATTTTTCACTTCTTCGGCATCTGGTAAAACTAATACAATATAAAACAGCTGTTTGAAGATAGCATTTCTTTCACTTCTAAGCACTTTCAATTCTACTAGAGTTAAAAAATAAAGTGTCCACCCTTTAAATCTGAGCATTTGATAAAATCAAGTCTGCATATTAACATATAGCTCAAAATGTATCACTGCATTCACAATGGGATTACTGACCCAGTTCTTCCACCGACAGACACATAAGTAAAAACACCGTTCTAGTCAACCCATCAGAAGCTTACTGGTGACACAGCACTCGCCGTAGTTGCCGTTGGCTGGCATGGAGACACCCACAATGGCGTAGCGCAGGTACTCGTTAGAGTCATTGAACATCCACTTGCCCCGGTGGTAGGCTGTCTGACAGGCTTCCTGCACCAGGGCACTGGTTCTGGTCATCTGGGAGCTGGAGCTCTCCCTGCATACACAGCAAACAGCCCACACATGACACTGCAACACTGCATCATGACAAGCACAGTGCCCAGCTCTCCCTGCATGCACAGCAAACAGCCTACACATTACACTGCAACACTGCATCATGACAAGCACAGTGCCCAGCTCTCCCTGCATGCACAGCAAACAGCCCACACATGACACTGCAACACTGCATCATGAAAAGCACAGTGCCCAGCTCTCCCTGCATGCACAGTAAACAGCCTACACACTACACTGCAACACTGCATCATGACAAGCACAGTGCCCAGCTCTCCCTGCATGCACAGCAAACAGCCCACACATGACACTGCAACACTGCATCATGACAAGCACAGTGCCCAGCTCTCCCTGCATGCACAGCAAACAGCCCACACACTACACTGCAACACTGCATCATGACAAGCACAGTGCCCAGCTCTCCCTGCATGCACAGCAAACAGCCCACACATGACACTGCAACACTGCATCATGACAAGCACAGTGCCCAGCTCTCCCTGCATGCACAGCAAACACCCCACACATGACACTGCAACACTGCATCATGACAGGCACAGTGCCCAGCTCTCCCTGCATGCACAGCAAACACCCCACACATGACACTGTAACACTGCATCATGACAGGCACAGTGCCCAGCTCTCCCTGCATTCACAGCAAACAGCCCACACATGACACTGCAACACTGCATCATGACAAGCACAGTGCCCAGCTCTCATTGCATGCACAGCAATAGGCCCACACATGACACTGCAACACTGCATCATGACAAGCACAGTGCCCAGCTCTCCCTGCATGCACAGCAAACACCCCACACATGACAGTGCAACAGTGCATCATGAAAGCACAGTGCCCAGCTCTCCCTGCATGCACAGCAAACAGCCCACACACTACACTGCAACACTGCATCTTGACAAGCACAGTGCCAAGCTCTTTTTGCATGCACAGCAAACAGCCCACACACTACACTGCAACACTGCATCATGTCAAGTACAGTGCCCAGCTCTCCCTGCATGCACAGTAAATAGCCCACACACTACACTGCAACACTGCATCTTGACAAGCACAGTGCCCAGCTCTCCCTGCATGCACAGTAAACAGCCCACACACTACACTGCAACACTGCATCATGACAAGCACAGTGCCCAGCTCTCCCTGCATGCACAGTAAACAGCCCACACACTACACTGCAACACTGCATCATGACAAGCACAGTGCCCAGCTCTCCCTGCATGCACAGTAAACAGCCCACACATGACACTGCAACACTGCATCATGACAAGCACAGTGCCCAGCTCTCCCTGCATGCACAGCAAACAGCCCACACATGACACTGCAACACTGCATCATGACAAGCACAGTGCCAAGCTCTTTTTGCATGCACAGCAAACAGCCCACACACTACACTGCAACACTGCATCATGACAAGCACAGTGCCCAGCTCTCCCTGCATGCACAGTAAACAGCCCACACACTACACTGCAACACTGCATCATGACAAGCACAGTGCCCAGCTCTCCCTGCATGCACAGTAAACAGCCCACACACTACACTGCAACACTGCATCATGACAAGCACAGTGCCCAGCTCTCCCTGCATGCACAGCAAACAGCCCACACACTACACTGCAACACTGCATCATGACAAGCACAGTGCCCAGCTCTCCCTGCATGCACAGCAAACAGCCCACACATGACACTGCAACACTGCATCATGACAAGCACAGTGCCCAGCTCTCCCTGCATGCACAGCAAACAGCCCACACATGACACTGCAACACTGCATCATGACAAGCACAGTGCCCAGCTCTCCCTGCATGCACAGTAAACAGCCCACACACTACACTGCAACACTGCATCATGACATGCACAGTGCCCAGCTCTCCCTGCATGCACAGCAAACAGCCCACACATGACACTGCAACACTGCATCATGACAAGCACAGTGCCCAGCTCTCCCTGCATGCACAGCAAACAGCCCACACATGACACTGCAACACTGCATCATGACAAGCACAGTGCCCAGCTCTCCCTGCATGCACAGCAAACAGCCCACACATGACACTGCAACACTGCATCATGACAAGCACAGTGCCTAGCTTTGCACACAGTACAGATTCATCTCCTTGCAGACTTTCATGCATGGCATGAATATGTAGAGATCTATAACATTTTAAATTCAGTCAACAAAGTATGCTAATGCTAAGAACTGCAGCAAAAGATCTCATAAACTTTCCTTAATGTCAAAAGAAAAGGATAATAGAAAGTACAAAGTGTATATGGAATAAAAGCCCAGGTCTGTAGATTATATTAAGAATATGAAAAGATTTCACATGCCTCCCTGGAGTAAAAGAATCATAGAAGCCCTTGAAATAGTGAAGACCACTGAGTTATTAGTCAAGTTACCATTTCATTTCAATATATCAGAGGGAGATACCAGACTTTCAAGTAATACATCAAATACATTAATGCTTTTATTTCACACAAAAACACACACACACACACACACACACACATACATGTACACACATATACATGCTCTCCAAATCTTCACACACAAAAGACTGGAATTGTGTAGGTGTGAGACAGACCAGTCATGCTTGTTGCAGGTGCAAGATTCCTTTTGACCCAGACAGGACAGTGTTATCTGGGCCAGCTTATCTACCAGCAGCAGATCACTATAAGTCCATCTCAACACACCAAGAACACCGTCAATGTTTGCATTCACCCTGTCATAGGGAAAATTGCTGGGACATGGTAAAGGAAACAGAGAGGACACTTGAGTTAGAAAATGAATAAATGCCTTACCAGACCTGCCTACCTCCCCTAAGGCCAATTCAGGAGATTCTGAAAAACAGGCCTGGGTCGGCGGGGGAGGGGGGGGGGGGGGGGGGGGGGGGGGGGGGCGGCAACGCCCTGGTGGGAAGACACAGGCCTAAATCGGAAGTCTCCCGAATTTTTCGGTAGAATAGGCAGGACTACGTGTTTTCCACCGTGAGAGATTGAGAAATCGTGGTGGCAAATCCCACAGTGAGCGAAATAGGCGCCCTTCGCTGACTTCTCCAAGTTCTTGAACATTGTATGGTACTCAGCTTTCCATTTCTGCATTAATTTCACTTTCTTCTGAATCTTCTTTGGTGCAGTAGATGTCGATTCAATTTCATCCTCGTCCATTTCATTCAAACGTGTCCCTTCCTTCTTACCCGCCATTGCAAACGCGATGAACAGAGCGTCGCGACCACAGCCGAGCCGAGGACGCAGTCTTTCAAGGTTAGCGATTGGATACTGTATCCAAGTAAACCAATCACAACAGCCGAAGCAAAGACGTTTGGCGGCACCGGAAGGCATACTCAGCCTACACGTCTAAAAGCCCGAAACATGTATAACATTTTTATTTTTTCATAGGTTTCATTGATCGAAATCGGGAGAATTCAAAGCATAATCGGGAGGTCGGAAGAAACAGGCCTAAATCGGGAGTCTCCCGATTTTTTCAGGAGAGTAGGCAGGTCTGCATTACCTGGCAATTGGGTGGCTAGCTCTGCAAGAGTCAGAGACTGCCATATCCTCCAAGACTGACTGGCAAAAGAGGCCTCTCTGGCCCTTGATGGGACAGCATCAAGTTGGGTCAAGTTAGGGAAAGGGAAAATTGCACCTCTAGTTCTCAACTCAGAAAATCATTTTAATAATATGTGAAAGCAGCTGACTATCAGTGCTAAACAAATCCATTACAACATCCCAATGAAGCAAGCGCTGAAGTGGACATGCAGACAGAAGGTGACATAGAAGGAAGAGGAAACCCTTGTCTCACTGGAGACGAGTCCAGGCTGTCCACGTACTTCACTGTGTGACACAAAGACTCATGCTGCAAGATGATATGGGTAACCCTTCCTATGCTCTCTGGTCCTGGGTTCTCCTGTCTGGCTACAGAACAGTCTGTCAAGGGCACAGTGACTTGGCAGTCTGCACAAAAGCACACATACATTACATCCAGTTTGAAAGGGGGTATGAAACAGGGGAGGAGGAAACATATGGCCTCCTTTCTTCATGCTACTTACCCCAAAGAGTTAGTCTGTGTGATGGAGAAAAACCTTATGATGAGATCAGCCAGTTGTTTTCTTGCTTTCTGAACTTCAGCAAAACGCTGCTCTGCCTTTTTCTGTGCTTCAATTGTTTTTGCTGTGGCTTTTCGGAGAATGTCTAGTCTTTTCAAGTGGATTTGTTTACAGCGTTCCAAATGATCTCTTTCTTTCTGCATCCCCATCCTTACTTTCTTTAGTCTTTCACATTCTGGAAATAAAACAAAAACTTTCATAAGAAGAGGTAAGATTCTGAGACATTTTTCCAATATAACAGATGGGCAAACTGATAAACAGAATGCAAATGTTGATCTAAAGGTATGGTGTCCACCATGTCCTGAGCACACATGTGCAATGCCAGGGTGACATGCCAGGGTGACATGCCACCTTCCTCTCTAGACTCAGGCTCCAGTCATTAGCAACTCCACTCCGCTGGAATGATTATGTACAACACTAAAGTACAGGTAACTTCAATCAATAGAGACATGTGGCCAACTACCTCAACACAAGTCGTAACTCTACTTTTTGGTCTTCAGAGAATCTGGCAATTGTACAAGCTTCTGTCTTTCCAACTTTGGTGTTTGTCAGAACACTCTGGAATCCAAATCATGGAACTATTGTCAGAACACTCTGGAATCCAAATCATGGAACTATTGTTAGAACACTCTGGAATCCAAATCATGGAACTATTGTCAGAACACTCTGGAATCCAAATCATGGAACTAATTCCAGCTTGAAGACAGGTGTCATGCCAGCAGCACTTTTGAAAAAATGGCATGAGAAATTTCCCACACAAGTGCTACATATTTTCCTATGGCAATAAAAAGTTATTTTTCATGTTTATAAATACACTTTTTGAGCAATTTATTTTATGTGATGAATATTTAGTGTCCCTGGCATGCATTTGCACAAAAAGATCTGTGTGCATGGCAACATGGTCTTACACTGGTTAAGACTAGTTTTCTGTTGGCCGGTCATGTAAGTGACTGGTCCTTCCAAACTTGGATTCTTTGTTCAAATTGAGAAATAGTGGGGTGGGGTGGGAAGGCTGTCACTCCAGCAATTTAAAGATCTTACACGATTCAGAAAGATAAACCATTCCTACGTATACTGTGAGTTTATTTCAAATATACCACTAAATGATTATTTTTTACATCTATAGATAGGCACTGCAATTTCAGTGTGAAAAAAGTGGCAATATGTATTGGTAGGATGCTGGTTTATTACAGTGACCACTCCTGTTGGGTCATCTTCTATTGTTTCCCACTAATGTGGTGGCCAGAGTTACCCCACAACAAAATGGTTTCTTGCATAGTGTGTAATAGGAACATTCATTACTAGCAATTAATTAATTACCTTTACAATAATGTTGGGGGACAAAGAGAATTTTTAAAAGTCAAAGAGCTGATAACAACAGAATGACTGAAAAAGAAGGAAAGGCACTTGATACTGGTATATTCAAGTGCATGGACAAGATGGGATGGCTGGAAGGTTGACTAAGCAGTGTGCATTGTAATACTAATGCTTCCATGGGACTACCAGTATAAACAGGGAGGCATCACCTCAGGCCAAAATCTGGATGGACAAGATAATTCCAAATTAAAGTGTTGATGTTAAATCAAGGTTTGTCATCTATAATTAAATCCTTATTAATTATGGTACTACTGCACTTTCAAAAGGAAGTGTTTTGTTATAAACTGAGATTTTAAGCAAACACATTCAAGTGGCAATAATTACCCTGAAAATGTAAACATTCATAGGCATTGCTTTGGCTACCAGCAAAATGCTTTTCACTGATGAAACATCAGTAACACTTTTTCAGGAAATGAAGTAGTGGACAAATGCATAGTTACACTATTCAGAGTGGAAAATAATAGACATCAGAAGAGATGGATGGATGGGTGGATCTTAAGGGCCCATCAGCCTTGTATCATCAGAAGGGAAAGTTTGTAGTACATTATTAGTTACTGATTCAAAATCCTTCCCTTGTTAAAATAACAATATTTCATCACTATATGGTTACTGCAAATGTCTCCTTCATAAAATGAGGCAAGGAATTGTTATTCTTACCAAAAATATTCTACAATTCAGCTCTGAAAATGAACAAACTGAAATTTCTCGTTCAAAATAATTTCCCTAAAGTATCCAAAGTTACCGCATTTTATGGCACTCACAAATGGATTGGTCAAGTATTTGGTACGGTAAGACTCTGCTGGCTTTCATTGAATTAAACATGTAACTCTTTTTCATTGAGGAATGTATGTAAGAATTAACTCTGGGCCAAATTTCACTGATGTAGCTTGATGACAAGTAGAGGATAGCAGCGCAAAATGTAGCTCAAACTTGGACCCACTTTTCTTAAAAGGTTCTTATTTGGTACCAGTTGTCAGAACTCAGCAACCACTGCACATGTAATTTTTGTATCATTTTGAAGGGCATTTACAATTTACATTTACAATCACACCAAAATCTGAAAATTAACAAAGATATCCCAAGCGACTCAATTTGGGAGGATCAGTCATATAGCCTGGTAGAGTGGCAAGATTTTAGTTGGTGGCAAAGTGTGGCATGGCATGTATGGTATGGTGTCATGCTATGTCCTTTGTATTGCATGGTATGATACCACTTGGTACTTTGTAATAGAGTGTGATGATGCGTGCCGTGCAGTGTGTGGAAAGGTAAGGCGCAATATGGTAAAGTATGGTATGGTGTGGTAAGGTATAGTGTGGTGAGGTGTATGGTAAGGTAATAGGTATAGGGTAAGTTATAGTGTGGTATGGTATGGTGTGGTATGGTATGGTGTAGTGTGGTGCAGTGTGGTAAGGTATGCCATGGTATGGTGCAGTATGGTGTGGTGTTGTGCAGTATAGTAAGGTATGGCACAGTATGGTGCAGTATGGTGCAGTATGGTGTGGTGTTGTGCAGAATAGTAAGGTATGGCACAGTATGGTGCAGTATGGTGTGGTACCAGTGCATCATGTGGTAAGGAATGGTATGATACAGTGCAGTATGGTGCAGTATTGTGTGCATCATGCAGTATGGTAATGTATGGTGTGGTATCGGGCAATATGGTAAGGTATGGCATTGTATGGTGCAGTATGGTGTGGTAAGGAACAATATGGTACAGTTTGGTGTGATATGGAACAGTATGGGTATGGTATGGTATGGTATGGTATGGTATGGTATGGTATGGTATGGTATGGTATGGTATGATATGGTATGGAATGGTATTGTATGGTATGGTATGGAATGGTATGGTGAAGTATGGAACAGTATGGTGCAGAATAGTATGGTGAAGGGTGTGGTAAGGTGTGGTGTGGTATCGTGAAGTATGGAACAGTATGGTGCAGAATAGTATGGTGAAGGGTGTGGTAAGGTGTGATATGGAACAGTATGGGTATGGTATGGTATGGTATGGTATGGTATGGTATGGTATGGAATGGTATGGTGAAGTATGGTGCAGTATTGTGTGCATCATGCAGTATGGTAATGTATGGTGTGGTATCGGGCAATATGGTAAGGTATGGCATTGTATGGTGCAGTATGGTGTGGTAAGGAACAATATGGTACAGTATGGTGTGATATGGAACAGTATGGGTATGGTATGGTATGGTATGGTATGGTATGATATGGTATGGAATGGTATTGTATGGTATGGTATGGAATGGTATGGTGAAGTATGGAACAGTATGGTGCAGAATAGTATGGTGAAGGGTGTGGTAAGGTGTGGTGTGGTATCGTGAAGTATGGAACAGTATGGTGCAGAATAGTATGGTGAAGGGTGTGGTAAGGTGTGGTGTGGTATCGTGCAGTATGGTGTGATATGGAACAGTATGGGTATGGTATGGTATGGTATGGTATGGTATTGTATGGTATGGTATGGTATGGTATGGAATGGTATGGTGAAGTATGGAACAGTATGGTGCAGAATAGTATGGGGAAGGGTGTGGTAAGGTGTGGTGTGGTATCGTGCAGTATGGTGCAGTATGGTACAGGATGGTGTGGCAAAGAGTGGTGCTGGGCATGCAGTGCGGTGCAATTCAATGCAACCTCTCAGCCAAAAGGCTGTTGAAAGCAATGCTCAAAACTTCAAGTAGATGTTCACTATGTATTGGTGTTAAATGACTACATCTGGAAAGATGGCTGTTTCTAGTAAAGAATGACAAACAGAGGTACCCATCTCCCATGGCTGCCTTGCAGCCACACACTTCCCCAGTAGGTAAAGTTCCCTTTCCTAGTAAACATGTGTTTGTATTAGAATCAACAGATGCAGGGGACATCATCTGTTCCATGACAGATGAAAGAAGATATGAAGCTGCCAACTCTGAAGTCACAACAAAACTGTGCTGGTCCACCACAAGTGCAAAGTTAGAAGCTGACAGGGAGCACTGACATTTTTTTCTTGACTTGTGTCAGGACAGTCGGCCATTACAGGCTGGAATTAGTACTGCAGGTAATGCCAAACAACTTGCACAGAGAGAATACACAGCATGAACACCTAACCACAGTAAGAGTGTGATCAGCAAACACTAAGAATTAAACCTGTACTGTAACTGCCTTCCAACTTTTGTGTTCAAGTATGGATGTCTCCTTTTTCACCACAACATCAATGACACCCAAGGGGAGGTAAATAAATCTATCTCACCTTTTGAGGCCATTTCTTCCTTTTCAGAAAGTGCTTTATTGAGCAGAGCAAGCCTCATCCTTCTGGCCTCAATCTCAAGTTTCTACATTGAAAGAAATAAACAAAAATACAACTGATACAAATATTGCACAAATGGTATTACAATCACAAATAAGGTGAAATTAATAGCATCATTTTCACAAAACAAGATTCCAATTGATTATTCCTTACAACAATCTTAGCAATATTTTTGTGTGATTTCTATTAATTTGTCTCTTACACTGACTGAACAATGAATGAATGAATGAATGAATGAATGAATGAATGAATGAATGAATGAATGAATGAATGAATGAATGAATGAATGAATGAATGAATGTATGGATAAATGAATGAGGTTTTACAACCTATCAGCTTGTGTGCGGTTACGTAAGGCCATTGATCGTGACAATCGCTAGAGCTGGTTTGCGTGAAGGCAAGTAAGGGCTTGATTTCTCCAGTTATTCAGCTTGTATGGATGGCAGAGGGGATGCAGTGGAAGTAGTCTTAACCCCAATCCACTGGGATTACTGCCTGAACACAAGAAAAATACACACACTGGGTTCCAAGTTTATAATGATCCAAGTGCTAAATGATCTGCAGAAAATGTTATGCTTACCTTTTCATGGTATCTAAGCGCACCTTTCAGATGCTGTTGACTTTTTTCCCTGCAAAGCAAGCCCAAACTTAGCTGTTTGTGGAAATTCAAACAAGTTTACACTAGATGTTTGTGAAAATGCAAAGCAAGTTTACACTAGATGTTTGTGAAAATGCAAAGCAAGTTTACACTAGATGTTCGTTAAAATGCAAAGTAAGTTTACACTAGAATTTGTGAAAATGCAAAGCAAGTTTACACTAGATGATTGTGAAAATGCAATTTTTGCAAAGCAAGTTTACACTAGATGTTCGTTAAAATGCAAAGTAAGTTTACACTAGATGTTTGTGAAAATGCAAAGCAAGTTTACACTAGATGCTTGTGGAACTGCAAAGCAAGTTTACACTAGATGCTTGTGGAACTGCAAAGCAAGTATATATTTGGATGTTTGTGGAACTGCAAAGCAAACTGATGGCATACTTAGACTTACACCCATACAAAGATGTGCAAGATTTGCATGATGTTGGGAGCAAGGGAAAAAAACCAACTGTCTGGGAAGTGGAAGAGTGAGAGAGTAAAAAAATGATAGAAAAAAAGAAAGAGAGAGGAGTATGGAAAATTTCTACCTTGGCCTCCCATCTCCCCCAACCCCCTCATCTCCCACCCCATCCCATCCCCCACCCCATCCCATCCCCCACCCCATCCCATCCCCCACCCCATCCCATCCCCCACCCCATCCCATCCCCCACCCCATCCCATTCCCCCACCCCATCCCATTCCCCCACCCCATCCCATTCCCCCACCCCATCCCATTCCCCACCCCATCCCATCTCCCACCCCATCCCATCCCCCACCCCATCCCATTCCCCACCCCATCCCATTCCCCACCCCATCCCATCCCCGATGATGACAAGGATGGATGGATGGAGTTTTACGGCCTATCAGCCTTTGCAGGCTATGTAAGGCCATTAAGCATGAAAATCACTACAAGAATTCCAAGTAAGCGCAATACGTCATGATGCCCTATTTATTTGCCTCTTACGAATCAGGTAGAAAGACGCAGTTGGGTCAATTCTTAACCCCCCAACCCACAGGGGGACACACACACATGAACACACATACTTACACTCACACACACCCACACTTGCTCACACAAACACATACATACATAAACACAATCACACACACACAAGCACCCACGCATGCATGCACACACACACACACACATTCATAAACATTCACACACACACACACACACACACACACACACACACACACACACACACACACACTACTATGGCGTTGCTTCGCGAATGAAGATGAATCGATGCTGAGGTCTACGTCCACCGCAGACACGTTTGTGGCTGTAGAGGCCGATGCGGGACTGGCAAGCCTGACCACAGCAGCCGCAGGGGAAGATCTGGCCAGGGTCTGGCATGACGCCCTTTCGTTTTTTTCTCCTCTGACGTTTCTCCTTCAGTGTGTCCCTGCGGGAGCTCTCCAACACTGCTGTGGCTTCATTGATGATGTGGCGCCAGGCATCTCTGTCAGCAGCGATGGAGGTCCACTGTCGGGGATCGATGTTGCACACACACACACACACACACACACACACACACACACACACACACACGCGCACGCACACGCACACACGCATACATGCATCACAACAACCACCATTACACCTTTCCCAATCTCTCCTTACTGTTCAATGCAATCGAGTGTGACAGGAGTAATACCTGGGATTACTTCCTCCTCTTCCTCCTCTCTCTCTCTCCTCTGTACTGACAGTATCATCCATCAAAGCTATCCTCTGAAACATGTCCCTTATGTGACATCCATCTGTTCTAAGTTGTAGAGTTCTATTTGAAGATTACTCAAAATGAGTCAAAGCAAAACTCATTCAAAAACAATCTAAAAGTAGAAATTCCCTATACACCCACTGGAGTACATAATTATGGTAGAATATTTTTATGCTTTTCAAAAGAAATGGAGACTCCTTCAGTGCTCAACCCAAAACACAACCCCCCACCTCACACCCCCCCTTCCCTCAGGTGAACATTTATCCAAAGCAATGTTTAATATGGGCTACCCCTAAAAAACTTCCCATTTCATTGTCAACACATCCTCTCGAGTCACCTTTCCCATCTCATCTTTATTACTTAACCGAAGTGTTGCATGAAATTGTCGACGCACGCCTATAAACTACAGGAGAGAGTGAGAGAGAGAGAGAGAGAGAGAGAGAGAGAGAGAGAGATATTGATTGACTGATTTCTTTATTGCTGCCAATGATCCATCATGAATACAAAGATGAAAAATTAATCAAGAAAAATTAATAAAATTACATTATATGTATTATTATTATTATTACATACGTAAAACCAGTGAGAGAGAGAGAGAGAGAGAGAGAGAGAGAGAGAGAGAGAGAGAGAGAGAGAGAGAGAGAGAGAGAGAGAGAGAGAGAGAGAGAGAGAGAGAGAGAGAGTCAGAGAGAGTCAGAGAGAGTCTTACGGAGTTGACAGGGTTGTGAAATTGGTTCAATGGTTGTCAGCTGATTCAGCCACACGCAACACGCACTAAAAGCTATATTTAGCAAATATTCACTTCAGACTTACCGTTGCCGGAGTTCCCAATTCTGCGTCCTTAGCTTGGCCAACCTATTCTTCGAGGCCACAAACCTGAAGAAAAAAAAACCAATGTGCCACATGATAAGACAATCAACATCTGAGTATGTATAATAACCGAAAAACCATCCTGCGACTAAGCGCAACCTCTTCTCTTAGTAGGTTTTGCTTACCTCTCATCTCTTCCAGAGGCGTCGGGCTGGGGTTTCGAGTGCGTGAAAACGCCTTTGTTCACACAGTTGTGGCAGTAAAAAGGCACGTTTCGGCTAGAACACAGAGGGCATCTTTCGAACGCAACGGATATTCCTTGGGACCTTTCCAAATCAGGTCGGGATTCTCCATAGTTTTGGTTTAAGTGAGTGCAGTGGTCAGCCATACCAAGTCACTCGCATCTGTGTTGTTTATCAAGGTGCATCATGGGAGTTGGCGATGTTGTGGATAGAGTTGTCTCCCATGCAACTGCAAGTCTTACTGGGGGTTATTGTTTACTTGTTATGGTTGTCGTGTTTATACAATCCTGGTTGACTCTCTCTCTCTCTCTGTCTGTCTGTCTGTCTGTCTGTCTGTCTGTCTGTCTGTCTGTCTGTCTGTCTGTCTGTCTGTCTGTCTGTCTCTGTCTGTCTGTCTGTCTGTCTGTCTCTCTCTCTCTCTCTCTCTCTCTCTCTCTCTCTCTCTCTCTCTCTCTCTCTCTCTCTCTCTCTCTCTCTCTCTCTCTCTCTCTCTCTCTCTCTTGATGCCCCTTGATGCTGGGCCGATAGAAAAGGTGAAAGAACACACAGTGCTTGGGGTGATGATTGACGAACAGTTAGACTGGAATTCACACAAAAATCTGATGTGCAAAAAGATTTCAAGCAATCTTTCTACTGTCAAAGCTGAGGCACTTTGTAGACACGGAAACCTGCAAAATCTTTTTCAGTGCCCACATCGTATCACACATCAACTACGCATCAACATTGTGGGATAGGGGAGAGCGGGGCTAAAAGTAACGCGGGTTGGAAGTAACAAGCAGCATTACTCCTTACTGTTTATGAGTTTTCTGCTGAGACTGAGACAGTTGTTCCCTTTACTCATTCTCCATTTCCCAAGAAAAAAATGGCGGAATGGAATCGACGCATGTGAGAATGGGAACAAAAAGTTCGAAATTCAGGCATGTGAGTAACTTTTTGCAATTTGTAAAGAGTATCATGTATCTCTAAATCACAAATGCTTAGAATACTGACAGAAACGGTTCAAGAAAGCTTGTTGCTTTATCAATGTTATCATACCATCAAAATCTGCTTCTCGTTTTCTGTGTTGGCTGCTGGGTTAGGGCCGGTGATCAACAGTGGGATGGGGCTAGTTGTAACACACCAGAAGGGGCTAGTTGTAACATGTTACAACCAGCCCCACCTGTGTTACGACCAACCCCATTTTTCTATTCGCTACAAATTGAAGAAAATAAGGAGGAAAAAGTGAGTGTGTGTGTGTGTGTGTGTGTGTGTGTGTGGACCTCACGTAGACAGACAGCAGTTTTAACCAACACCCCAGAAAAGAACAAGCTGAGCCGGGAAGAAAAAACTAACAGAAACCGTGCACCTATTAGAACAGGAGGTAGAAATACACTGCAGAAACAGAAAGGGAACAAAAAGTCGAGAAAAACATCAAGCTACAAAAAGTCTGACTCTGTTTCCACAGACTCTGAGGAGGATTTTTGTTTGGTTTGTTGTGAACCCTATTCAAACAGCATGCCAAACGAGAAATGGGTTCAGTGTGTGAGGTGCAAGAATTGGTCTCATGAAGAATGCACACAGAAAAAACCCAGTTACATCTGTCAAAACTGTGATTCAGATGACTCAGATTGATGTGCTGATTATGTCACTGGCACATTTACATTTGTGTTTGCTTTGTTTGTGCAAGTACATGCAGTGGAGGATTTTTGTTTGGTTTGTTGTGAACCCTAGTGGGATAGGTAGGGGTTGGGGTATGTGGAGGATGGGCTATGTAGGGGTCGAGTATGTAGAGGATGGGCTATTTAGAGGATGGGCTATGTAGGGGATGGGCTATGTAGGGGATGGGCTATGTAGGGGATGGGCTATGTAGGGGATGGGCTATGTAGAGGATGGGCTATGTAGTTGTTGGGCTAGGTAGGGGATGGGCTATGTAGTTGTTGGGCTATGTAGGGGATGGGCTAGGTAGGGGATGGGCTATGTAGAGGATGGGCTATGTAGGGGATGGGCTATGTAGAGGATGGGCTATGTAGGGGATGGGCTATGTAGAGGATGGGCTATGTAGGGGATGGGCTATGTAGGGGGTGGGCTATGTAGGGGATGGGCTATGTAGAGGATGGGCTATGTAGGGGATGGGCTATGTAGGGGATGGGCTAGGTAGGGGATGGGCTAGGTAGGGGATGGGCTAGGTAGGGGATGGGCTATGTAGGGGATGGGCTATGTAGGGGATGGGCTATGTAGAGGATGGGCTATGTAGGGGGTGGGCTATGTAGGGGATGGGCTATGTAGAGGATGGGCTATGTAGGGGATGGGCTATGTAGGGGATGGGCTATGTAGGGGATGGGCTATGTAGTTGTTGGGCTATGTAGGGGATGGGCTAGGTAGGGGATGGGCTATGTAGAGGATGGGCTATGTAGGGGATGGGCTATGTAGAGGATGGGCTATGTAGGGGATGGGCTATGTAGAGGATGGGCTATGTAGTTGTTGGGCTAGGTAGGGGATGGGCTATGTAGTTGTTGGGCTATGTAGGGGATGGGCTATGTAGGGGATGGGCTATGTAGGGGATGGGCTATGTAGTTGTTGGGCTAGGTAGGGGATGGGCTATGTAGGGGATGGGCTATGTAGAGGATGGGCTATGTAGTTGTTGGGCTAGGTAGGGGATGGGCTATGTAGGGGATGGGCTATGTAGGGGATGGGCTATGTAGAGGATGGGCTATGTAGGGGATGGGCTATGTAGAGGATGGGCTATGTAGTTGTTGGGCTAGGTAGGGGATGGGCTATGTAGTTGTTGGGCTAGGTAGGGGATGGGCTATGTAGGGGATGGGCTATGTAGTTGTTGGGCTAGGTAGGGGATGGGCTATGTAGGGGATGGGCTATGTAGAGGATGGGCTATGTAGTTGTTGGGATAGGTAGGGGATGGGCTAGGTAGGGGATGGGCTATGTAGAGGATGGGCTATTTAGAGGTTGGGCTATGTAGGGGATGGGCTATGTAGTTGTTGGGCTATGTAGGGGATGGGCTATGTAGGGGATGGGCTATGTAGTTGTTGGGCTAGGTAGGGGATGGGCTATGTAGGGGATGGGCTATGTAGAGGATGGGCTATGTAGTTGTTGGGCTAGGTAGGGGATGGGCTAGGTAGGGGATGGGCTATGTAGAGGATGGGCTATGTAGAGGATGGGCTATGTAGTTGATGGGCTAGGTAGGGGATGGGCTATGTAGGGGATGGGCTATGTAGAGGATGGGCTATGTAGTGGATGGGCTAGGTAGGGGATGGGCTATGTAGTGGATGGGCTAGGTAGGGGATGGGCTATGTAGGGGATGGGCTATGTAGAGGATGGGCTATGTAGGGATGGGCTAGGTAGGGGATGGGCTAGGTAGGGGATGGGCTATGTAGGGGATGGGCTATGTAGAGGATGGGCTATGTAGGGGATGGGCTATGTAGGGGATGGGCTATGTAGAGGATGGGCTATGTAGAGGATGGGCTATGTAGGGGATGGGCTAGGTAGGGGATGGGCTATGTAGGGGATGGGCTATGTAGGGATGGGCTATGTAGGGGATGGGCTATGTAGGGATGGGCTATGTAGGGGATGGGCTATGTAGGGGATGGGCTAGGTAGGGGATGGGCTAGGTAGGGGATGGGCTATGTAGAGGATGGGCTATGTAGGGGATGGGCTAGGTAGGGGATGGGCTAGGTAGGGGATGGGCTATGTAGGGGATGGGCTATGTAGGGATGGGCTAGGTAGGGGATGGGCTAGGTAGGGGATGGGCTAGGTAGGGGATGGGCTATGTAGGGGATGGGCTATGTAGAGGATGGGCTAGGTAGGGGATGGGCTAGGTAGGGGATGGGCTAGGTAGGGGATGGGCTATGTAGAGGATGGGCTATGTAGAGGATGGGCTAGGTAGGGGATGGGCTAGGTAGGGGATGGGCTATGTAGGGGATGGGCTATGTAGAGGATGGGCTATGTAGAGGATGGGCTATGTAGGGGATGGGCTATGTAGGGGATGGGCTATGTAGGGGATGGGCTATGTAGGGGATGGGCTATGTAGAGGATGGGCTATGTAGGGGATGGGCTATGTAGGGGATGGGCTAGGTAGGGGATGGGCTATGTAGGGGATGGGCTATGTAGGGGATGGGCTATGTAGAGGATGGGCTATGTAGTGGATGGGCTAGGTAGGGGATGGGCTATGTAGAGGATGGGCTATGTAGAGGATGGGCTAGGTAGTTGTTGGGCTAGGTAGGGGATGGGCTATGTAGGGGATGGGCTATGTAGAGGATGGGCTATGTAGGGGATGGGCTATGTAGAGGATGGGCTAGGTAGGGGATGGGCTATGTAGGGGATGGGCTAGGTAGGGGATGGGCTATGTAGAGGATGGGCTATGTAGAGGATGGGCTAGGTAGTTGTTGGGCTAGGTAGGGGATGGGCTATGTAGAGGATGGGCTAGGTAGGGGATGGGCTAGGTAGGGGATGGGCTATGTAGAGGATGGGCTATGTAGAGGATGGGCTATGTAGAGGATGGGCTAGGTAGGGGATGGGCTATGTAGGGGATGGGCTAGGTAGGGGATGGGCTATGTAGAGGATGGGCTATGTAGAGGATGGGCTAGGTAGTTGTTGGGCTAGGTAGGGGATGGGCTATGTAGGGGATGGGCTATGTAGAGGATGGGCTATGTAGGGGATGGGCTAGGTAGTTGTTGGGCTAGGTAGGGGATGGGCTATGTAGAGGATGGGCTATGTAGAGGATGGGCTAGGTAGTTGTTGGGCTAGGTAGGGCATGGGCTATGTAGGGGATGGGCTATGTAGAGGATGGGCTAGGTAGGGGATGGGCTAGGTAGGGGATGGGCTAGGTAGGGGATGGGCTATGTAGAGGATGGGCTATGTAGAGGATGGGCTAGGTAGTTGTTGGGCTAGGTAGGGGATGGGCTATGTAGAGGATGGGCTATGTAGTTGTTGGGCTAGGTAGGGGATGGCCTAGGTAGGGGATGGGCTATGTAGAGGATGGGCTAGGTAGGGGATGGGCTAGGTAGTTGTTGGGCTAGGTAGGGGATGGGCTATGTAGGGGATGGGCTATGTAGAGGATGGGCTATGTAGGGGATGGGCTATGTAGAGGATGGGCTATGTAGAGGATGGGCTAGGTAGTTGTTGGGCTAGGTAGGGGATGGGCTATGTAGAGGATGGGCTAGGTAGGGGATGGGCTAGGTAGGGGATGGGCTAGGTAGGGGATGGGCTATGTAGAGTACATGCCGTCGAATACCATTAAGTCTTTTTTTAATGTCTAATATCATTGTGTTAAAACCAGCCCCACGGCTTGTTACAACTTACCCCACATGTGGGGCAAGTTGTAACGAGTAGGGTTACGTCAGTTTTGTTCACCTTGGAGACAAACGGTGCAGATTTGAACAATTGTTTCAGTTTCAACGTTTAAACGAATGGTTTTAGTTGTGCTTGAGTGAATAAAGTTGCTTAAATGCTAAGCATGTAATGCGTGATGAGTCGTAATGTAAAAAATGTTACAACCATCCCCGCTCTCCCCTAACTGTAGTGAAGCTAATTTGAAGAGTTAATTCACTATACAGAAGAGCTTCTAAACTTATGGTCCCAAATAAATCTATCAGCACTGAAAGAAAATGGAAATGCTTGACATTTTGCCTCTTCATAAGCATCTGTAGCTCAATAAGTGTGTGCTTGTGAAAAAGGTAAAAGATGGCAGAACACCAGAATATCTAACCAAACTATTTGAGCAGTCATCATTCGATCAGAGGACATGACAAATTTCTCCTGCCTCAGCCTAGCATCGATTTGTTCAAATCGAACCTATCTTACTCTGGGGCTGCTCTGTGGAATACACTGCCTGATGACATAAAATGTATCAAATCTTTGCCTATGTTCAAAGACAAAATTCGCACTATTCTCAGGCATCATCCTATGACATAGTTTTCCACGCTTTCATCTGACGTCTAGACAGTGGAACGGCTAAGTGTGTATCCTACATTGTCCATTCTTCACATATGCTTACTTCAGGCCACCCCTGGCTGAACTATTGGAGGGGTTCCGGCTGATTGGGGTGGGGGAGTAGGGGAGGGAGTGTACACCAAGAGGCTTTGGCCTACATGTATGTATTTGTTTTTAACATTTGGATGTTTAGAAAATTGTTTTTTATGTATATGTCATTGTAGTTACTTCAAGTTCCATATTTAAATTTTGCTTCTCTGGTACACTATCTACCCATTTTAGTATGTTTAAGAAATTGTACATGTATAATTCTTGCGATAATTATACTGACTCTCTCTCTCTCCTCTCTCTCTCTCTCTCTCTCTCTCTCTCTCTCTCTCTCTCTCTCTCCTCTCTCTCTCTCTCTCTCTCTCTCTCTTCCTCTCTCTCTCTCTCTCTCCTCCTCTCTCTCCTCCTCTCTCTCTCTCCTCTCTCTCTCTCTCTCTCCTCTCCCCACCCTCTCCCCACCCTCTCTCTCCAACCCACCCACCTCTTACTCTCATTCTCTCTTCCCTTCTCCCCTTCCCCAGCTCCCCCCCCCTCTCTCTCTCTCTCTCTCTCTCTCTCTCTCTCTCTCTCTCTCTCTCTCTCTCTCTCTCTCTCTCTCTCTCTCTCTCTCACCACATATGAATATTTTGCCTCAAGGGCTGAATGTAAGAAGGGCACTATTGCTTAATTCACTACCCTCGTAAAATAAAGTCCGTCCGTTCGTTCGTTCGTTCTCTCTCTCTCTCTCTCTCTCTCTCTCTCTCTCTCTCTCTCTCTCTCTCCCTCTCTCCCTCTCCCTCCCTCATCCCTCCCCCCTCTCTCTCTCTCTCTCTCTCTCTCTCTCTCTCTCTCTCAGAAATCATGGGAATGACTAAATGAGACTAGATAGATAAAATGTATACGTACATGTTAAACATGTTCTTGGGTGTGTCCATACGAACACCAAATCTTTTGATTTATGGCGACATTGGCCGATATTCAATGTACATCAATGCTATTATGAGTTGTGTAAGGTATTGGTCAAAAATAAATAAAATTAACTATGAAAGATGCCCTCCCAAAATATATTGGACGATGATGCAGATGATCGAAACGAAAGACTGTTGGACACGAAAAGTAAAGAGCCTTTTGTTTAGGTGTGATATTGACGATATGTGGATCCATCAAGGTGCTAAAAATGAACTTTTTTAAATCTCAAGGTACGACTCAGGCAACAGTTTACTGGGGAATGGAATTATGACTTGCTGGAGAGAGTGCGATTCTCTGTGTTCAAGATATTAAAGATATAGCATGGTCTGGAGCAATATCTTCGCGATCTCGACAAATAGTTCTTCATGAACAACTACATTTGATTTCGGTTAGGAAGAAGTGATATATGCGTCCATCGATATTGATACCGAGAATGTGGTACACTTCTATGTCCAAGTTGCTCTGAAAATGAAGAAGATGAAATAGACAAAAGAAATAGTGATCATAAAGATCGCTGAGAGGTGTTGGAATCATAGGTTTTGTAGGCTCTATGGAAACAACTTAAACGTTTCGGGCTTGGCCCTTCATCAGTTTGGCAAACAGCAAGGCTGAAGATGAAAAGATAGGCAACAGTGGTAGAAGAGTGTTCATAATTGACGCAGGTAAAAAGTGCTCACAGTTAAAATACAGGTCGTCAGTTCTGCAATTGCACATGCAGCTCCATGCAAAACAAGCTAAAAGTTCGTCTTTATATTGGTTGATAACATGCAAAGTTGTTTGGAGTAGAACAAAGTATACGAAAAGTCTCCGAGGGAAGAAATAATCAGTATTTATTCCTAGAATGTGGCCAGACAATCATCAGAACAACTCAGACGACAGCATTGAGTAAAGAAGAAATTCTATTGTGTCCTTGTAACAAAATAAACAACAAGATAATGTGCCAGTAAAACGACCCAGGCATAAGTGCTGAGCAAGATCTTTATGCAGGGTCCAAAGGTGCTTGAAAAAGTCAGGCTTACATTAGAAATGTTCAAACAATGCGTGCTCAGCAAATATCCGTTGACGTCGATCACTAGTACGAAGTTAGAATGTAAGGAGAGTGGACGAGCATAAACTTTGAAACGAGTATTGTACCAGGTTAGGAATACCGGGGCAACTCAGGGAGCACAATTTACATCAGTTGGAAGGAAGGACCTGCGGTAAAAAAAACAGTGGGGAAAAAGCACGGCTCCCTCCAACCCATAGGGACCCTTCTCAGAGGTAGTTTGTTGTGTGGGACATAGAAAAGAACCTAAGTGGTTTCTAATGGTGATTTGCACGTGAATAAATAATGAAAACGGTCCATGGGAGATAAATAAATAAATAATTAACATGATTTCACCATTTAAATTAGTGTCAAAGACTAGTGAGGCTTTAAAACGTCGGACATACGTTAAAAGTGCACAAGCAGTCTGCATTGAGCAAGCGTCCGTTAAAATTACAGTCCCACAACAGTACAAAACACACACAGACTGACAGATACAGCTGTGAGGACCTCCAGTAAACCTGGAGGGATAAAGCTGTGAGGACCTCCATAAAGCTGTGAGGACCTCCAGTAAACCTGGAGGAATTAACTGGAGATTAACAAAAGGGTTTCATAAAAGGGAGGTATAGTGGAGAAAATATCAGAGTAATTTATGAGGTCATACAAGCAGTCGCAGAAAAAACAACAACAAGCAAGGTCTTTTATCCCTCCAGGTTTACTGGAGATCCTCACAGCTTTGTCTGTCTGTCTGTCTGTCTGTCTGTCTGTCTGTCTGTCTGTCTGTCTGTCTGTCTGTCTGTCTGTCTGTCTGTCTGTCTGTCTGTCTGTCTGTCTGTCTGTCTGTCTGTCTGTCTGTCTGTCTGTCTGTCTGTCTGTCTATCTATCTATCTGTCTGTCTGTCTGTCTGTCTGTCTGTCTGTCTGTCTGTCTGTCTGTCTGTCTGTCTGTCTGTCTGTCTGTCTGTCTGTCTGTCTGTCTGTGTGTGTGTGTGTGTGTGTGTGTGTGTGTGTGTGTGTGTATGTGTGAGTCCCGACTTAACGGCTGATATCTCAAAAACTACTGGACGGATTTCCTTGACATTTTGCACACTTACTGGAAGTTAGGTCCGAATAAATGTATCAAATTTTCAGAATCGAGGTCTGAAAAAAAAGTGATTTTTTACTTTTTGGTGTTGAAAAAAGGCAAGGGACGGAACTCTGTCCCGACTCAAGGAAAGTTTTGGCATGTGTGACGTGATCATTTGACGTGGAATAACGTGACGTAATTTCGAGGAGATTGGACACTGGTGAAGGAGAAAGAAGGATTTTAAAAAATCCCTCCAGGTTTACTGGAGGTCCTCACAGCTTTATGGATTAGCTCACTCGGTACGCGCGTCGAATATTTTTTTGTCGCTGGGACATGCTTGGTTGTAGGGGATGCGCATACGGGTTTGAATCTTCTTTTTTTATGTGTGTATGGTATTTGAGAGAGAGAGAGAGAGAGAGAGAGAGAGAGAGAGACACTCCACCCGTTGTTGTACTCGTGAGAGGTTGCGGGTTCCAACGTTACTCCCCCCCCCCCCCCCCCCCCCACTTTTCTCGAGAGGTTGCGGGTTCGAACCTGATCTTTTTTCTTTTTTTAATGCCAAAATCTGGAGGTTCAGCACCAGCGGTTTTTATTGACTGTTGGTTTTGAAAAAGCTTTTGATTCCATATCAAGAAAATTAATTGAAAAGAGCTTGAACTATTTTGGTTTCAGAAAATCTTTTATTAGTTGGGTTAAAACACTCAACAAAGGAGCAAAGGCGTGTATAATTCAAAACTGTCACAAATCTCATTCTTCGCGGTGAAGCGCGGCACGATCCTCTTTAGTGCTACATATATCTCATATGTGCAGAAGTACTGAATGTTATGGTCCAAAGTAATAACGAGATAAAGGGAAATCAAATTAACAATAGAGAATACACCATCTGTCACTTTGCTGTTGGCAAAGAATTTCTCCTTGATGTTTCGAGAGTTCTCTTCGTGCCATTTTCAGTAGGCCTACTCTAGATGCATTTAGGGAATTATCAGAACAAAAGATGAACATCAACAAACCAAAGCTGTGTAGGTAGGATCGATGGCAAACTCTGCAGTGCAACTGTGTTTCGATGTAAAATTAAACTGGACTACTGGTTCATTTAAAATTCTAGGTTGAACTTTACAAATACTGTGGAAGGTATGCAAGACATAAACTACCAAGGTGTAATACAAGAATTGAAGAGTATGCTTAGAGTCTGGAGGAGGAGAAATTTCAGTCTTCATGGCAAAAAAGCTGTAGTGAAAG
>JAWQFJ010032456.1:0-10000 GCA_034096865.1 Theodoxus fluviatilis | reverse complement strand
CCCTGCCTGTCTGCCTGGCTGCTTCCCTGCCTGTCTGCCTGCTTTCCTGCCTGTCTGCCTGCTTCCCTGCCTGTCTGCCTGGCTGCTTCCCTGCCTGTCTGCCTGGCTGCTTCCCTGCCTGCCTGCCTGCCTGCTTCCCTGCCTGTCTGCCTGCTTCCCTGCCTGTCTGCCTGGCTGCTTCCCTGCCTGTCTGCATACTTCCCTGCCTGTCTGCCTGCTTCCCTGCCTGTCTGCCTGCTTCCCTGCCTGTCCTCCTGCTTCCCTGCCTGTCTGCATACTTCCCTGCCTGTCTGCCTGGCTGCTTCCCTGTCTGCCTGTTTTCCTGCCTGCCTGCCGACTTCCCTGCCTGTCTGCCTGCTTCCCTGCCTGTCTGCCTGCTTCCCTGCCTGTCTGCCTGCTTCCCTGCCTGTCTGCCTGCTTCCCTGCCTGTCTGCCTGCTTCCCTGCCTGTCTGCCTGCTTCCCTGCCTGTCTGCCTGTCTGCCTGCCTGTCTGCCTGCTTCCCTGCCTGTCTGCCTGCTTCCCTGCCTGTCTGCCTGTCTGCCTGCCTGCCTGGCTGCTTCCCTGCCTGCCTGCCTGCTTCCCTGCCTGCATGCATCCCTGCTTGCCTGCCTGCTTCCCTGCCTGCCTGCTTCCCTGCCTGCATGCCTGCTTCCCTACCTGCATGCCTGCTTCCCTGTCTGCCTGCCTGCTTCCCTGCCTGCCTGCCTGGCTGCTTCCCTGCGTGCCTGCCTGCTTCCCTGCCTGCATGCCTGCTTCCCTGCCTGCATGCCTGCTTCCCTGCCTGCCGGCCTGCTTCCCTGCCTGCCTGCCTGCTTCCCTGCCTGCCTGCTTCCCTGCCTGCCTATCTGGCTGTTTCCCTGTCTGCCTGCTTCCCTGCTTGCCTGCCTGCTTCCCTGCCTGAATGCCTGCTTCCCTGGCTGCCTGCCTGCTTCCCTGCTTGCCTGCCTGCTTCCCTGCCTGCCTGGCTGCTTTTATGCCTGCCTGCCTGCTTCCCTGCCTGCCTGCCTGCTTCCCTGCTTGCCTGCCTGCTTCCCTGCCTGCCTGCCTGTCTGGCTGTTTCCCTGTCTGTCTGCTTCCCTGCCTGCCTGCCTGCTTTCCTGCCTGCCTGCCTGCTTCCCTGCCTGCCTGCTTCCCTGCCTGCCTGACTGCTTCCCTGCCTGCCTGCTTCCCTGCCTGCCTGCCTGTCTACTTCCCTGCTTGCCTGCCTGCCTCCCTGCCTGTGTGCCTGTCTGTCTGCCTGCCCGCTTCCCTGCCTGCCTGCCTGCCTGGCTGCTTCTCTACCTGCCTGCCTGCCTGGCTGTCTGCCTGCTTTGTTGCCTGCCTGCCTTCTTCCCTGTTTTCCTACCTGCCTGTCTGCTCCTCTGCCTGCTTCTCTGCTTCCCTGCTTGTCTGGCTGTTTGCCTGCCCGCTTCCCTTCCTTTCTGTCTGCTTCTCTGCCTCTCTGCCTGCCTTTTTTCCTACCATCTTCCTTGCCTGTTTGCCTGCCTGCCTGTCTGCTTCCCTCCCTCCCGGCCTGCTTGACTGCCTGTCTGCCCGCTTGCCTGCCTTTCTGCCTGCTTTCTTTGCCTGCCTGCCTGCCTGCCTGTCTACCCTCCTGCCACCCTCCCTGCCTCCCCCCCCCCCTCCCCGCCTACCTGCCTGCCTGCTTCCCTGCCTACTTACTTACCTGACTATTTACCTGCCTACGTATGTATACACGAATTCACCGACCTGCCTACCTTTCGGCCTGCTTGCCCATTTCTCGCCTATGAACTCACCAATCAGCCTACCTTCTCTAGTCTCCCACCTATGCATTCCCTCAACTCCCTCCTTCCCTCCCTCCCTCCCTCCCTCCCTCCCTCCCTACCTACCTACCTACCTACCCATACACACATCCACCCACCAACCCACCTACTTGCCTACCTACTTACCTATTACCTGCCAACCTACCCATCCACCCACCTACCTATCTATCTGCCTACCTACCTGCTTACCTACCTTCCAACGTACCTACCTACCTACCTAACTTCCTACCTTCCTACTTACTTACTTTCCTACCTACCCACCCACCCACCCGCCCCTGTGCCTGCCTGCCTACTTACCTACCCACCTACCTTCCTTACCACCTCCCTCCCTCCCTCCCTCCCAACACACACATCCACCCACCACCCCACCTACTTGCCTACCTACTTACCTATTACCTGCCAACCTACCCACCCACCTACCAACCTACCTATCTGCCTACCTACCTGCCTGCCTCCCTGCCTACTTACCTACCTACCTACATACCCACCCACCCGCCCACCCACCCACCCGCCTACCTGCCTGCCTGCCTGCCTGGTTGACTACCTACCTACCTTCGTACCTACCTACCTACCTACCTCCCTCCCTCCCTCCCTCCCTCCCTATCTGCCTGCCTGTCTGCCTATCTACCTACCCACCTAACTTGCGACCTACCTACCTACTTACCTACATATCTGCATGCCCAACTTCTTTCCTACCTACCTACCTTCCTACCTACCTACTTACCTATCTACCAACCTTCCTACCTACCAACGTACATATCTACTCTGAGGCCGAGTGATTAGGACATTGACCTGCAGTTTCTTGTGCCCAGTGCCTGCAGCTGTCCATTCTGCGCGGATCCCGCCACTGTAGTTCTGAGCAAGGTGCTTTAACTCGCGCTGCTTCTACCGGCCGGAAGTAAAACCGGATGTGAGGGCAGCGATGGCGCACTGTAATTTTATTAACCTTTGACTGCGGCGTGGAGCCAGCATGGGTTGGAATACTCCTTGTGGGAGGCGTTGGTGTTCGTACCTGACCGCGTGCCTTTCCTGTCTTTCACTTTGTCATCGGGTGCTAGTGAAGGATTGATCGAGCGGCCCTGTGATCAGGGGTAAAGTGGAGAGCGGTTTGAGGCTCGGACGTGAGTGATAAGTCGATTTATGAAGCACACCTTTACCGTTTACTTTAACTTATACCTGCCTGCCTGCCTACCTAACTGGTAACTTAACTGCCATACCTGCCCGCTTGTCTGGTTACTTAAGTACTAACGTATGCATGTACCTCCCTCCTTCCCCCCCCTCTCCCTCCATCCCTCCCTACCTACCTCCTTCCCCCATCCCCCCCTCCCTCCCTCCCTCCCTCTCTCCCTCCCTACCTCCATCCCTATGCACCTACACACCTACCTACTCACACACCTACCTGCCTACACACATACCTACCTACTTACATACCTACCTACCTTTCAAACCAACGATGTCTACCTGGACACCGATACCTTGGGGGCTGGAGGCCGGGGGCAGGGGAGAGTTATGCGACTTGGCGCTGGGCTGGCCGCACGGTGGCGCTGTTTGTTCAGTGGGCGACGCAGCCGCCCCAATCCCTGGGCAAGCACGGGGCGAATAGCTGGAAGGCTGGCAGTCCCCCTCCCACCCTAGACCCCTCCCTGGACGCCCAGGGCTGGAGAGGAGAGAGAGGAGGACGACGGCCCAGGCACTTACCCCCGCACTGTGCAGCAACGTGCACGCATGCGTCTGGCCTGCCAAGGGGATCGAGCCTGTGAGGGGATTAATCCGCTGTGAATTTCTTCGGCTTCCCAGGGCCGTGTGTCTCAAGAAAGTGACAAATTCTCATATTGGATTACTTCCGCCATGAGACGCTGCGTTTTTCTGGCCTGCATCATCGCAGTTTTAGCGGTGGTAAGTTTGACGCGATTTTGAGAATGTTTGCTTGGAATGTCTCCCTTTTGTCAAAGAACTCCTTCTTCTTTACACATGGCATCACAGAGCTTCTACAGAATCAAGTCATATATGTTTTCATTCGTTGCACATCATCTGGCTGTCTCTAGTATAGCTTCTCCTTAATTTTTAAAGCGTTGAAAGAAAATCTGTCATTTTTGGCTCTTTCGTAACACTTTTCTTGTTTTCTTCCCTTTTTAATCTCTGGTACACACGACAAACAACGACGAAGATTGAAGACACTGTCAAGATACGGAGGCTGCGTTTGCTTTTAAATAAGAAAAAAGGGTTGTTATGATTTCCATGATAAATGGCACATAGCTGTTCTGTACAGACACGTGCAGATGCGTTTGGGTGGGAAATGCTCAGAGAAATGACTATTGAACAGTTGTTGAAGACTATGCCGTGTCTGTCGGCGTATCTGTCTGCATCCATGTCCGTCCGTCAGTGTATCTGTCCATCTGTCTGTATGTCGGTATCTTCTCTCCTTCTCTCTCTCTCTCTCTCTCTCTCTCTCTCTCTCTCTCTCTCTCTCTCTCTCTCTCTCTCTCTCTCTCCCCCTCCACCCTCTCTCTCCCTCTCTCTCTCTCTCTCTCACTCTCTCTCTCTTTCTCTCTCTCTCTCTCTCTCTCTCTCTCTCTCTCTCTCTCTCTCTCTCTCTCTCTCTCTCTCTCTCTCTCTCACACACACACACACACACACACACACACACACACACACACGCACACACACACACACACTGTCATCCTCTTCTGCTCGCTTGCGCGCGTACGTGTGTGTGTGTGTGTAAGTGTGTGTGTGTATATATATCTGCCTTCTCCCTCCTTCCTTCCCTCCCTCCCCCCCCCCCCTCTCTCTCTCTTTCTCTCTCTCACTTTCTTTCACACACACACACACACACACACACACACACACACACACACACACACACACACACACACACACACACACACACACACACACACACACACACACTAGCAAAATAAATTAATGAAAATGCTTTCGCGTACAAGCATACATCATAAGCCGCCAGCATCATTTCAAGATTATCGCATTCAAAGCTGCAAAACCTGAAGTTGGCTAAATGAAAGAATATATTTTCAGTACCCATCAGAGAAGGTATTTAATTCTGAATGAATGACCACCATGAGTGATATGAAACTGTTTTAATTTGCCATATTTTCCTACTAAGGCAACCTAAAAAAAATATTTTCCATTTTTGTTGATTGCTTCCCACGATGCATCGTCTTTAGTTACCTTGACATTAGTATTCTGAGAGTTGTATTCCTTGCCCACACTTGGGAGCGGCCTCCAGGTGGCGCCGGGTAAAGGTCACGTGACAGACATGGCCTCCACCTTGGCGAGGGAGCGAGATGGGATGGGTGTTCTTGACTCATCCGTGTGAAAACATACCTGCAGCAGTAGCAATTAGGCACTTCAAACACCTAGATCACTGGTCCTTGGGACCGCCCCGACCGATCTCGGTTGGGTTTGAGGCGTATTCACGTGTGCTGCAGGAGAATTGAAGCCACTGAAAACTCAGATGATGGAAATTAAATGTGTGTCTGCCGTAAACGCTTGGATGATTTCCTCTCCATTTTAGTAGAACATAGTACTCAACGCTCGCGAAATGAGGAGAGAGAGAGAGAGAGAGAGAGAGAGAGAGAGAGAGAGAGAGAGAGAGAGAGTAGACCATTAAACTGGGTATGAACAAGCTAAGAAAACATATCTTTCATAACATATTTGGGATAGTGAAATTCATCGTCAAGTACAACGTGCACTTGTAATCTGGCGTGTGAAAACAAACTCTCACGTCTGGTGTAGCATTTAAAGTCATTTTGGAGTATCACCAGGTATCAAGATTCATCCAAGGTTACAATGCATGTAATTTTCTTCAGTACTGCTAGCTTCTCCTTAAAACTTATTTCCCCAAGAAAATAGTTGCAAAATCGATGTCGGTAGGCGATCCATTACGCGAGCAAGAGCTAGCGTGGAGGAAGATGTTAACCTTTCAAAACTGCTACAAGGATCAAACTTAATCCATGTACTATTGAGGTTTTAAAGCAAGTGCAAACTTTAATTGTATCGGAAACTTTAAAAGAAGGCATTGGCAGAGCCAAAGAATTTGACAGAGGCGTAACAACATACACTTCGATTAAAACATGCTGAATTACGCAATACATCACACATAGTTCTTAGAGGTGCATAGGCGATGTACAGACATAATCAAATGGAGTGAAGGAATACTCTAGCATCGTCACATCGAAAGGTACACCAGAGAAATGTGCCAAGGACACACACATGAATTAGATAAGAGCATGAAAGAAATGGTCAGTATATGTACAAGTGGCACTCAAAGAGAACTGTAGATAGAATAGGAGGCAGCGGCATCATGCGGAATAACGTGTGAAAGATGTTAGAAATCGGCAAGGCGTCGATTTCAGAAAGAAAGGTTGTGGACCAAGGGTAAGGAGGTAAATTCGATACGATTTAGTACGAGTCAGCAAACAGGGCAGAAGGTTGATGTGTCAAGTTCGTTTCGTAGAATAGTGACTACTTGCTTCTATACACAGCGGAAAAGACAATATCATGTGAATGGTGGGCAGAAGACAAGAACGTAAAATAAGAAAATCAGGATCCACTTTAGCACACTATGTGTAAGGTAGCCGGCAAGAAATAACTCAGACCAGTGTTTCAGTTAGCAGGCTCCGTACACTAATAATGCTTCGAGTGCCACGTGGGCACCCTACACGATGGCGTTGCAGTTTCTTGAGTTATCATTCCAGCAAGAGTCTGCGGAGATGGCCCACTTTCCACCATTCTAATTAAAGCTGCTAAAAATACCTAAAGTGATTATGAAAAACTGTTTTGAGAAAAAGAGCGGAATCAAGAATACTTAAATTTAAAGCACGACCATCGTTAGAGATGCCCGATTGTTCCAGGCGCTTCAGCATAGAAACTTTTTCTGATTTCCTGGAACTGCAAATACAGTTTAATGGAAAACTGGCTAAAGATTCTATATTTATACAAAGATCATAGCTTACATTTCCTAGTGCATGCATTTATGATCTTAACTGAGCAAAAGTGTGGCCCGTCTTAGGAATCTGTGGAAGCGTATTGTACAGTTTTGTTATTAGTGATAATGGCATGCGTGGAACCACGCACACACACACACACACACACACACACACACACACACACACACACACAAACACACACACACACACAAGCACGCACACCGTGTGATAGGTTTGACACATAAGCCTGACCCTTGTTTTTATTGACAGTTGTAAAGAGAAGTCCTCTAGATTGCGTTGATCATGCAGACTGAGTGTTTCATCTGAGTCTACTTCAGGAAGGGAGGATGTGTGTGTGCGTGTGTGTGTGTGTGTGTGTGTGTGCGTGCGTGTGTGCGTGCGTGCGTGTGTGCGTGCGTGTGTGTGTGTGTATGTGTGTGTATGTGTGTGTGTGTTGCCGATTTTTGCATAAATAGACTGTTCATGATTCGAATTCCATGAAAATGAAATATGTCCCATAAAGAAATACATATTTCGATCAACAATATGCTCAAACACGTGTTGTTCTGACCCTCAACCGCATATGTAGCAAAGTCAGTAAAAATATAATCTCTTGCGGTGGTAATGAGCCCAAAATAAATGATTACCTCACAAGTTCTTCTACCAAAGACCGCCGTGATAGTCTTTGCTTTTGCAACTACTGCCCCGATGGTGCTTTAATACTATTGCTCCTCTCTATGGCAATGATGCCACCACCGCCACCACTTTTGCTGCACCTGCTACTCTCAATTCCTGCCCTGCTCCTGTTGTCAACGGACTGACTCACGAAACGAATGTGTCCTCTGCAACGTGCCCCAGTGTATGTGCAGGCCCCAGTGTATGTGCAGGCCCCAGTGTATGTGCAGGCCCCAGTGTATGTGCAGGCCCCAGTGTATGTGCAGGCACTTCGAACAGAAGCCCTTTTGTGATCGTGGTTCGTAGTAACTAAAACAAACTCTGCAAATCGTTGACCATGAAGCAGCCGTCGATAACTCTTTGCTTGATGTGTTAATGCCAAATAGAACTAATATGTTAAACATCGTGGTTTATTGTCGTTTTGAGTGGGACGAATGCAGCACAAACGCCTTTATTGGGCATGCTAGGCTGCAAACTGTGGTTCGAATCTGTACATCTTGCTGATATACATGTGTACCTCGTACACTGCTGAGAAACTTAACATCTGAATATATGCGTAGCCAACGCACTTCGAAAATGGAATGACTGTGAGATTCAAACAGACTAGGGAAACCCTACGTGCTTTAACGCAATTTCGGTGGTGGTCATTGCCGAAGCAAATATTTAATAATTTCGTGTGTGACCACCGACAACGAAACTGCCGACCCGACACTAGAGTAGCTTATGCCTTTGGGCCAAACAACATAGCAGCCACGATGTTCCTCGAGGTATCTTGTTCCCTGAAAAGGACAAATGCATAAGTTCAATCTCCATCCCATACTTTTCACGAATAGTGATCAAAAGTAAGCAAAATGAAGACATGTTAACAAACATGTGATAGTGGTCTTGTAGTCAAGTGAGACAGCATGTGTTTCTTGAACACATGATGTAGACATGGACTGATGTGAACGTCTTATTAGCTGTTAACTGTTTAACAGAATGCTATCACTGTTTCTGGTACATATTAACACTGTCCCCAGGGATAACGACTACGACGATAAAGACGGTACTGATGACGATGTCGACGTTGATGATAGATATGTACCTCATCTTGTCTCTCTCACCGTTGGTGCCACGTTCTCTTTGCAAACCGTTTTAAAACATGTTCTGAGGGTGTGGACAAAATGTGTGTCACGATTGCGTCCACGTCTGTCTGCCCAGGTGCGCTATGGCGCGAGGGCGGACTACTGGCTGGGCCTGGACCTACGCACGCTGGGGCGCCACCAGGCCCGACAGCTCTCTCACTACTGCATGGGCACCGCGGTCAACCCCTACTGCCGAGGACTCCTTAACATCTGCCTCCACGAAGACGAAGAACTGGGATGCTCCCTTGGGAAAAAAACCATCGACTTGCTAGGTAAGAGTTGTCCGGTATATTTTAGCAACGCGTGAAATGTCACACAGATTTAAGTTTTTAATAATATATTTTGGGATGGGTTGTTTGCAGTTGTATTTTTCTTACTGAGCAGCAGAGAGTTGAGACGTCTTTTAATGCTTGGTTTCCATCTTGCGTGCAGGACTACGAATGATGTTTCCTGCTAAATCCACGGATCGATATTCGTCACGACTTCATGATCTGTGTTGATAAAGCTTAATCGTGTCTCTGCACTTTTTTGTCCTCTAATTCTTTAGGAGTCTGCTTCCATCTCTATTGTCAGAAGACATATGAATGTACATGAATCTTATGAACACAGATGGCTGACTCGTGTTGGCCGATATACAAAGGCGTGAAGCGCATTTCCTGGTGCGGAATGTTGTGGACGCCGTCTCAGCATCAGATGAAAACAATCGAGAATCTCAGGAGGACACAGGGACTTTGTTCAGATTGCCGAAATTCAACCCGCTAATGTAAAGGAAGAAGCTTTGTAACAAAAGCAAGATTAATACAGAAGTGTGTTCCGAGGTAATTCCGCAAGAACAAAAACCAAAAGAATGTCCTTTGGCAACTCCCTGCAATGAGCTCATTCAACAACTAGTAATGTCATTTGACTGGTTTACTGTTTCTGTCTACGTCTCATTTGCCATACATTCCCTTGCCTCAGCCAGCCGGGGACCCAACAGTGTTAGTTTCAGGCGTGGAACTCTCTGATCATAAACTCACTGTTGACCTTCCCCTCTCGCCAAGGCGCCTGCCTTTGACCCTGCAAGCGGTGTGGCTGTGCTGTCCCAGGTCTGTGATGCCTGTGCCAACACCGCTCGTTGCTCTGGCTCCCTCAAAGCTCAGACCGGCCAAGGCAGCCATTGTGTCGGAAGCCGCTCAGGATCTCTGGGATAAAAATTCGTCCTGCTTGGTTTTACAGTGTCGTTTTGGGCATTGACCACAATTTCATCGGGAAGGTTATATGTTTGGCCATCTGCGGGAATAGTTCTTTTATCGGCTGCAGGATAAGAGTTTCTGCTAATGCTTCTGTACTTTCCCGGCAATGGACCACGGTTTCTACAGGAACTATAGGCATACTTGGACATAAGCAAAAACGAATCATTTTCTATTTTGTGCCTGAAGAGCCTAAACTTGTACCGGAATACTGAATGCTTTCTTAAATCGATTT
>JAWQFJ010032455.1:2500-22500 GCA_034096865.1 Theodoxus fluviatilis | reverse complement strand
TTATTTTCAGATCTCTTTTAAAGATCCTTCTTTCAAAATCTCTCTCTCTCTCTCTCTCTCTCTCTCTCTCTCTCTCATCAAAACTGCGACGAGAAATGTTTAAACAGTTAAATGTGTCACCGGTACTCCTTCAAAAATTACTTCGGAGCGGAGAATTATTTGTCCATTTTGAATATAAAGAAATTCCGTGACGCTTTCGTACGTTTTCGTTTTGGAATAAATGATCAGAAAACAAACAACGGGTACTCGAACCGTTCGAGCTCGAGTATATTACGTCCGTTCTGTAAGGAAGCTGAAAACAAAGAGCACTTTTTGTTACATCGTTCCCTGTATGACGAGCTAAGAAAGATATATATCGTCATCGACACATGGAAAGTTATACACCATCAACACGTCTCTAAAAGCTTATGGAGAAATCAATTACAGATAAGACGACAGATGTAGCGATGCACATATACCTTTCTCTCAGTCTGAGACAGTAGGTACCAGTTGCTTCAGCGACAAAGAACCATTTGTCCATCACGCAATTGTGATCAATAAGCATGCCCTGTGTGACGGATGGCTGGTCTCAGCAATAAAACATTTCTCTCTCTCTCTCTCTCTCTCTCTCTCTCTCTCTCTCTCTCTCTCTCTCTCTCTCTCTCTCTCTCTCTTCCCTCTCTCTCTCTCTCCTCTCTCTCTCTCTCTCTCTCTCTCTCTCACTCCCCCCTCACTCCCCCCTCTCTCTCTCTGTCTCTCTCTCTCTCTCTCTCTCTCTCTCTCTCTCTCTCCTCTCTCTCTCTCTCTCTCTCTCTCTCTCTCTCTCCCACTCTCTCTCTTTCTCCCACTCTCTCTCTTTCTCCCTCTCTCTCCCACTCTCTCTCTCTCTCTCTCTCTCTCTCTCTCTCTCTCTCTCTCTCTCTCGCTCGCTCGCTCGCTCGCTCGCTCGCTCGCTCGCTCAGCGCGCGGCAGATTGCTGTAAATAAAGATTTGCTGACCTACGTTGCAAGTTTAATGTCATCCCTTGAAGCAGATAATTTTGGTTTTGCATACGTTTTTGTGTCTCTGGTGTGTGTACGTACCATAATGGATTCAGATCTGCAACACAATCTCTGTCCCAGCTGTAGGCGCTCGCTTTAATCTATGCTTGGCCCGAACAAGTGTTCTGCATCACACAAGCCGTTAATATGGACGCGTTTGGCACGAAAATGTGTTGTGCAGCACACAGGTCATTGATAATATTAATGTGGACCCATGAATTCTACCTTCGTTTGCCACGAAAAAGTGTTCTGCAGCACACAAGTAGTTTCAACTGTAGTCACAAGCATTCAACCGTCGTTTTGCATGAAAATGTGGTCTGCATCACATGCATATGCTGTAAATGTGTATGTGTGCATTGTACCTTCGGTTTTCACTAAAAAGTGTTTTGTCAACAAGAACGTTCACTAAACAACACAGCTTTGAGATCAAGAATAAATTTATGCTTTCTTTCCCTCCCAAACTCGGTTAGCTTGTGAAATAAAAATGACTTGATGATTTAATGAAGCAACCTGGTCCACTCGTGCTGATCTGGAAACAGAGAAAGAGACCAGACAGAGCTGGGGCTGTTTTCCAGAGGCAACCCTAAAAGTATGCGCACACGGTGCAACAGAAAAACACGTTGGACTATACAACACTGCACAACACAACAAATACAATGCAATACAATAAATACAATACAATAGGCCTACAATACAATACAGTACAGTACAGTACCATATAATGCAATACAATACAATACAACACAGTACAGTACCATGCAATACAATGCAATACAATACAATACAACACAGTACAGTACCATACAATGCAATACAATACAATACAACACAGTACAGTACCATGCAATACAATGCAATACAATACAATACAATGCAATACAATACAATACAGTGCAATGCAATGCAATACAATACAATATAATACATGCAATGTATTCTATCGCTTGTAGGATAAGAATTTATCACGCTTCAAACAGGCCAGTTTAAAAGGGGTTGCTCTATCGTATTTACCTAACAGTAAGTATAACAGTTTCTGTTTATGATTTTTAGTATTGTAATAATACACGTTTATTCGTGTGCGAGCAGATATTCCAGTGAACAATTAAGTCCCCAGAAATTATTTCACAGTTTAGGACCGGTTCTATTCTCCCACTATTTCAAGTGAAACATTTCTGCCCGTCAGCCAATGAAAACGCTCCTTGCCTTCAACGGTCGCTCTTTCTCTCATAAAAGTAAACTATGTCTGCCATTTATTCTTCAGTTTGCATGCAAAACACTCATTGGTAGAATTACCGACATACGTAGGCTACAAAGAAACCATAACCAAATAACAGAACTCGTCTCTCAAAACTCGATGTATAACACGTCAATAGTTCATTGAGATCGCTACAGTATTTAAATCGCGATGTGCGTGGAAGTGCGTGGTGCGATTGGAAGCTCGGGCCGCTGACAGATACTGCGTGGCTTCTCGCGTAGTTGAGAGATTCGAGGAGTTACACAGTACGTCAACGGCCAGGAAAATTTCTGGATAAGAGAAATATATGTAGAAAAGCATGTTTCTGTTGCACCCTGTGCGTCCGTCTTATCGCACCATACGCCGTACTCTCGCGGGACCAGCGGGGCGTTTCCTTTCAAAGGTAGGCCTACTCTATATTGAAGTTGAAATACGCGCTCACGGCGAGCGACAGTGAGGTCATGTTTCATTAGGAAAAAACCTATGGGTTTTGCGAGAGCTCACTGTGAGCGCTTGTCTCTGAACGTTTCTTAATATCTTTCGAAACGAAACGTGCCTCTTGTCCTTCGAGAGGATCGCGTGTAACGCGCTAGTATTGCTTCTGAGAACCCGCCTCTAGTGTTGCCTTCTTGCTGTCACCACCGCGCTCTTGGTTCATGAGAGACTTGCAGCCGCTATAGTCTAGTATTATCAAGTTTGGTACTCGACAAGTCGTTGTCGCCGTCTGTCTGTACCGCAGGTAGCTCCCCTTGGCTGCCTTCAACAGAGTTGTGTCCTCGCCACAAGCACTGTTACTTGAGAGATTTGTTTAACAGCGCTGTGTCTACAAAATTAATGTCGCCTGAGATAATTATTTTCAACAGCGTTGTGTCCACTAAAATCATTATCGCTCGAAATTTTTTCTACAGCATTGTGTCTAATAAAATTATTGTCGTTTGAGATTTTCGCAACACCATTGTGTCTACTAAAATTATTGTTTCTTGAGATTTTTTCAACAGCGCTATGCCTTCACTAATGTTATCGTCGCTTGAGACTTTTTCAACACCGTCGTGTCGACAAAATTTATTTTAACATGATATTTTTTCAACACCGTTGTGTCTACAACAATTATTTTCACATGATATTTGTTCAACACCGTTGTGTCCACAAAAATTATTGCCGTGTGAGACTTTTGAAACACCATTGTGTCTCCTGAAATTATTGTCTCTTGATATTTGTTGTCAACAGCGCTGTGTCTACTAAACTTATTGTCGCTTGAGACTTTTTCAACACCGTTGTGTCTACAAACATTCTTTTCACGTGATATTTTTTCAACAGCGCTGTGTCCACTAAAATTACTGTCTCTTGGGGTTTTGTCTTCAACAGCATCGTGTACTTACTCAAATTATTGTCGCTTGAGACTTTTTCAACACCGTTGTGTCTACAAACATTCTTTTCACTTGAGATTTTTTCAACATCGTTGTGTTTTTACCAGAACTTTTGTCGCTTGAGACTTTTTCAACAGCGTTGTGTCTTCTAAAACTATTGCCGCATGAAACTTGCAACAACGATGTGTCTTTACTAAAATCAATGTCGCGTGAGATTTGTGCAAAGGCGTTGTGTCTTTGATAGCATCAGTGTTGCAAGAGACTTTTGCAGCAGCGTTGTGACTTTACCAAAATCAATGTCGCATGAGCGTTTCTTAACACCGTTGTGTCTAATAATATCAATGTGGCGTGAGAGCTTCTCAACACCGTTTTGTCTAATAGAATCAATGTCGCATGAGAGCTTATCAACACCGTGATGTCTAATAAAATCAATGTCGCATGAGAGCTTATCAACACCGTGATGTCTAATAAAATCAATGTCGCATGAGACTTTTTCAACCGCATGTATCTTCACCCTAATCGATGTCGCTACATTACTCTATGTGTACATCTCCTTACAGTAGCTACTTTTACACTACCACGTGTGCTCATCTCATTACAGTAGCTACACTGACATCGCTGTGTGTGCATCTCATTACAGTAGCTACTTTTACACTACCGCGTGCGCTCATCTCATTACTGTAACTACACTGACACTGCTGTGTGTGTACATCTCATTACAGTAGCTACTTTTACACTACCGCGTGTGCTCATCTCATTACAGTAGCTACACTGACACTGCTGTGTGTGTACATCTCATTACAGTAGCTACATTGACACATCTCACTACAGTAGCTATCTCACTACAGTAGCGACATAGTCATTGCTGTGTGTGCACAGTTCACTACAGTAGCTACATAGTCACTGCTGTGTGAGGACATCTCACTACAGTAGCGACATAGTCATTGCTGTGTGTGCACATTTCACTACAGTAGCTACATAGTCACTGCTGTGTGAGGACATCTCACTACAGTAGCGACATAGTCATTGCTGTGTGTGCACATTTCACTACAGTAGCTACATAGTCACTGCTGTGTGAGGACATCCCACTACAGTAGCGACATAGTCATTGCTGTGTGTGCACATCTCACTACAGTAGCTACATAGTCACTGCTGTGTGAGGACATCTCACTGCAGTAGCTACATTGTCACTGCTGTGTGAGTACATCTCACTACAGTAGCTACATTGTCACTGCTGTGTGAGGACATCTCACTACAGTAGCTACACTGACACCGCTGTGTGTGCGCATCTCACTACAGTAGCTATATTGTCACTGTTGTGTGAGGACATCTCACTACAGTAGCTTCATTGACATAGCCGTATGTGCTACATCATTTTGTATTTACATGGTCGTGTTTAAGTAACATTGCAGTTACACCGTTTTGCTCTCATTTTACAGCTACACCGTTTTGACTGTACCTTACAGCTACACCGTTGTGTATTCACCTTACAGCTACACAGTTTTGTATTCACCTTACATCTACACCGTTTTGTATTCACCTTACAGCTACACCGTTTTGTTTTCACCTTACAGCTACACCGTTTTGACTGTACCTTACAGCTACACCGTTGTGTATTCACCTTACAGCTACACCGTTATGTAATTACCCTACATCTACACCGTTGTGTATTCACCATACTGCTACACCGTTTTGTATTCACCTTACGGCTACACCGTTTTGTTTTCACCTTACAGCTACACCGTTTTGACTGTATCTTACAGCTACACCGTTGTGTATTCACCTTACAGCTACACCGTTTTGTATTCATCTTAAAGCTACACCGCTGTGTATTCACCTTACAGTTACACCGTTGTGTATTCACCTTACAGCGACACGGATTTGTATTCACCATACAGCGACACGGATTTGTATTCACCATACAGCTACATCGTTTTGTATCCACCTTACAGCTACACCGTCTCGCTCTGTCCTTCAAGCTACAATGTTTGTTTCTTCTCTTTCAGCTACATCGCTTTAATTGCCATGGCCATCAAGAACTCGCCCGAGAAGCGTGTGACACTAAACGAAATCTACCGGTTCATCATGGAGCGGTTCCCGTATTACCATGACAACAAGCAGGGCTGGCAGAACTCCATCCGTCACAACCTCTCTCTGAACGACTGCTTCGTCAAGGCAAGTGGGTTTTTTTTTTCTGTCATCCCACCAGTCTTGGCAGCCCTCCCTGCCTCTCTTCCCAGAGTTCCGTAGACACCTGGTTCTATGCTCCCTGTTCGTCAGTGCACGTGACTCTGTCCACGTCATCAAAGACTGCTTGTCAAAGCTGTGCAGACTTTCTTTTGTTTTCCAAATTATTCAGACCTCACGCCGGTATGCAAATTGGACACCAGTGAAACAAACGCCTTGCTGTGGCGTGTCGGCCGACGTACTCTTTCATCCTTGAGGCGTCACTCATCACTAGGTGCCCCACTGGCGTCCCTCCTTCCCTCAGACCGCCCCATCCTCTGTTAGACGTGGACTGTCCCACTTTTCCCACTGTCCCACTTTTCCCACTGTCCCACTTTTTCCACTGTCCTTGGGGCAAAACACAGGTGGAACGAAACAGATGACACACACACGCACGCTAAAATACACAGGCGACAGCACGAGACACATATTACAGTGTGAGACTCAGCAGACTGGACTTGACACTGATGACAGAACTAGATGAAGAAGACAGGACGAGACAGAAGACAGGACTAGACAAAGAAGGCAGGAGTAGAAGACAGGACTGGACAGAGAAGGCAGAACTAGACAGAGAAGACAGGACTAGACAGAGAAGGCAGAACTAGACAGAGAAGACAGGACAGGACAGAGAAGGTAGAACTAGACAGAGAAGGCAGGACTAGACAGACAAGGCAGGACTAGGCAGAGAAGGCAGGACTAGACAGAGAAGGCAGGACTAGACAGAGAAGGCAGGACTAGACAGAGAAGGCAGGACTAGACAGAGAAGACAGGACTAGACAGAGAAGGCAGGACTAGACAGAGAAGGCAGGACTTGACTGAGAAGGCAGGACTAGACAGAGAAGGCAGGACTAGACAGAGAAGACAGGGCTAGACAGAGAAGGCAGGACTAGACAGAGAAGACAGGGCTTGACAGAGAAGGCAGGACTAGATATAGAAGACAGGACGAGTCACAGAAGATAGGACTAGACAGAGAAAGCAGGACTAGATATAGACAGGATGAAAATACAGAGGAAAAGACTCGACATAAAAGACGGGATTGTATGCAGAAGACAAGAGTAGACAGAAGACAAGACTAGATATATAAAACAGGACTTGACAGAGAAGACAGGACTAGATGTAGGAGACAGGCCTAGATTCAGAAGACAGGACAAAATTCAGAAGACAGGACTAGACAGAGAAGAAAAAAGGACTATAAATAGAAGACAGGACTATACAGAGAGAAAAGACTAGATATAGAAGACAGGACTAGACAGGGAAGAAGTGACTAGATATAGATGACGGGACAAGACAGAGGACTAGATACAGAAGACGGGACAAAATACAGAAAACAAGATTAGACAGAGAAGACAGGACTAGAGGTAGAAGACAGGCCTAGATACAGAAGACAAATACAGATGACAGGACGAAATACAGATGACCGGACGAAATGCAAAAGACAGGATTAGACAAAGAAGACAGGATTAGACAGAGAAGACAGTATTAGACAGAGGAGACAGGCCTAGACACAGAAGACAGGACAAAAAACAGATGACAGGACGAAATGCAGAAGACAGGACAAAATACAGAAAACAATATTAGACAGAGAAGACAGGACTAGAGGTAGAAGACAGGCCTAGATACAAAAGACAGGACAAATACAGATGACAGGACGAAATGCAAAATACGTGATTAAGCAAAGAAGACAGGATTAGACAGAGAAGACAGGAGCAGAGAGAGAAGACAGGACTAGATATAAAAGTCAGGACTAGACACAAAAGACAGGACGAGACACAAAATAAGGGGTAGGTCACAGATTACATGACGAGACATTGGTGGCAAGACAGGCGATATGAGGCACAGGTGGCAGATCACAGCTAGTACAAACATGAATATCATCAGACACATATGACATGGGACACAAGTGAAATGCAACAAGAGAGAAACGAGGAATGATGCAGGAGGCAAAAGTCACAGGTGACAGAAGATACAGGTAACATGGGATACACATAACGTATGACACATGTGACACGAAACAGTAAACAAAAAATACAAGTGACACAAGATACAGGTGACATGGGGTACACATAACGTATGACACATGTGACACGAAACAGTGAACAAAAAATACAAGTGACACAAGATACAGATGACATGGGGTACACATAACGTATGACACATGTGACACGAAACAGTGAACAAAAAATACAAGTGACACAAGATACAGGTGACATGGGGTACACATAACGTATGACACATGTGACACGAAACAGTGAACAAAAAATACAAGTGACAGGAGATGCAGGTGACACGAGATATAGGTGATACGAGACAGGTGACATCGGGCAGAGGTGACAGGAGATACAAGTGACAGAAGATACAGGTGACATGAGATGCAGGTGATACGAGACAGGTGACATCGGGCAGAGGTGACAGGAGATACAAGTGACAGAAGATACAGGTGACATGAGATGCAGGTGATACGAGACAGGTGACATCGGGAAGAGGTGACATGAGATACAGGTGACAGGAGATACAGGTAACAGGAGGTACAGATTTACGGTGTCACGAGGCCGGAAGTGCACCCGAGCTACCGCCAGGCCCAAGCTTCCCATCGCTGCACTGGGCTTCACGCCTCATGGCCCCGCTCTTCGTGTTGTCTGCGTTATTCCTTTTTTACTTCCTCGCTTTTTCTGCTCCGTCAGTTGGTCCTCCATCGCTTCTCCATATAAACCCTTCAACCCTGCTATCCATCTAGGAAGAGACAGTTTCAGAAGACCAGTAATTTGGTTTTAAGCCTCATTGATTAATCGGTCTCGACTTGACTCAATATATCCCAAGTTTTCGAAAGACTAATTGATTGGTTTGAAAATGTGTTAATTCATCGAACCTTGGTTGATTAAATAGTTCTATGTTGTTTTTCTGGAGGCCGACAAATTAGTTGTGCTTCTGATCTGGTCAGTCTCACCATCCGTGGTGCTCAGAAAGCCGCTAAACATCCTGAATTCATCCTTTTACTCTTCCTCCTTCATTGATTCCGTTTGTCGTGTGCTTGTGCGTTTGGTAGATCGTGCACGAAATTCTTCATTCACCCCCTATCCTTAAACCCTGCAATGCTGTTATCCTCAAGGGAGATGCAGTTTTGAAAGACCCATAATCGGTTTTAAGCCTCACTGATTAATAGGTCTTGACTGAAGCAGGATGGCCTGGGTTTTGCAAAGACTAATTCGATGGTTTGAAAACTAGTTAACTCACCAGACCTTAGTTGATTCAATAAACCCATGTTGTTTTTCTGGAGGCCCACAACTGACCTGGGCCCGTATCCAGAACGGCGATTTATCTTTTTAACACTCGATTTATCCCCTAACCCCGGGTTATTTTGATCGGTTAGATAAGTTACGCTCGTCAGAGGATCCTAGGTTGCGCTTTGCTATATATACTGGTTTCCAGCCAAGGGAGAGCGGAACAGACAGTTGGAATCGTTTGAGTTTAGAGATAAATCGGGGTTAAAATAACTCGCCGTTCTGGATACGGGCCTTGGCCTGTCTTGGGCCTCCAGAAAAACAACATGGGTTTATTGAATCAACTAAGGTCTGGTGAGTTAACTAGTTTTCAAACCATCGAATTAGTCTTTGCAAAACCCAGGCCATCCTGCTTCAGTCAAGACCTATTAATCAGTGAGGCTTAAAACCGATTATGGGTCTTTCAAAACTGCATCTCCCTTGAGGATAACAGCATTGCAGGGTTTAAGGATAGGGGGTGAATGAAGAATTTCGTGCACGATCTACCAAACGCACAAGCACACGACAAACGGAATCAATGAAGGAGGAAGAGGAAAAGGATGAATTCATAATGTTTAAAGGCCTTCTGAGCACCACGGATGGTGAGACTGACCAGATCAGAAGCACAACTAATTTGTCGGCCTCCAGAAAAACAACATAGAACTATTTAATCAACCAAGGTTCGATGAATTAACACATTTTCAAACCAATCAATTAGTCTTTCGAAAACTTGGGATATATTGAGTCAAGTCGAGACCGATTAATCAATGAGGCTTAAAACCAAATTACTGGTCTTCTGAAACTGTCTCTTCCTAGATGGATAGCAGGGTTGAAGGGTTTATATGGAGAAGCGATGGAGGACCAACTGACGGAGCAGAAAAAGCGAGGAAGTAAAAAAGGAATAACGCAGACAACACGAAGAGCGGGGCCATGAGGCGTGAAGCCCAGTGCAGCGATGGGAAGCTTGGGCCTGGCGGTAGCTCGGGTGCACTTCCGGCCTCGTGACACCCGTAAATCTGTACCTCCTGTTACCTGTATCTCCTGTCACCTGTATCTCATGTCACCTCTTCCCGATGTCACCTGTCTCGTATCACCTGCATCTCATGTCACCTGTATCTTCTGTCACTTGTATCTCCTGTCACCTCTGCCCGATGTCACCTGTCTCGTATCACCTGCATCTCATGTCACCTGTATCTTCTGTCACTTGTATCTCCTGTCACCTCTGCCCGATGTCACCTGTCTCGTATCACCTATATCTCGTGTCACCTGCATCTCCTGTCACTTGTATTTTTTGTTCACTGTTTCGTGTCACATGTGTCATACGTTATGTGTACCCCATGTCACCTGTATCTTGTGTCACTTGTATTTTTTGTTCACTGTTTCGTGTCACATGTGTCATACGTTATGTGTACCCCATGTCATCTGTATCTTGTGTCACTTGTATTTTTTGTTCACTGTTTCGTGTCACATGTGTCATACGTTATGTGTACCCCATGTCACCTGTATCTTGTGTCACTTGTATTTTTTGTTTACTGTTTCGTGTCACATGTGTCATACGTTATGTGTATCCCATGTTACCTGTATCTTCTGTCACCTGTGACTTTTGCCTCCTGCATCATTCCTCGTTTCTCTCTTGTTGCATTTCACTTGTGTCCCATGTCATATGTGTCTGATGATATTCATGTTTGTACTAGCTGTGATCTGCCACCTGTGCCTCATATCGCCTGTCTTGCCACCAATGTCTCGTCATGTAATCTGTGACCTACCCCTTATTTTGTGTCTCGTCCTGTCTTTTGTGTCTAGTCCTGACTTTTATATCTAGTCCTGTCTTCTCTCTCTGCTCCTGTCTTCTCTGTCTAATCCTGTCTTCTTTGCTTAATCACGTATTTTGCATTTCGTCCTGTCATCTGTATTTGTCCTGTCTTTTGTATCTAGGCCTGTCTTCTACCTCTAGTCCTGTCTTCTCTGTCTAATCTTGTTTTCTGTATTTTGTCCCGTCTTCTGTATCTAGTCCTCTGTCTTGTCCCGTCATCTATATCTAGTCACTTCTTCCCTGTCTAGTCCTGTCTTCTATATCTAGTCTTTTCTCTCTGTATAGTCCTGTCTTCTATTTATAGTCCTTTTTTCTTCTCTGTCTAGTCCTGTCTTCTGAATTTTGTCCTGTCTTCTGAATCTAGGCCTGTCTCCTACATCTAGTCCTGTCTTCTCTGTCAAGTCCTGTTTTATATATCTAGTCTTGTCTTCTGTCTACTCTTGTCTTCTGCATACAATCCCGTCTTTTATGTCGAGTCTTTTCCTCTGTATTTTCATCCTGTCTATATCTAGTCCTGCCTTCTCTGTCTAGTCCTATCTTCTGTGACTCGTCCTGTCTTCTATATCTAGTCCTGCCTTCTCTGTCAAGCCCTGTCTTCTCTGTCTAGTCCTGCCTTCTCTGTCTAGCCCTGTCTTCTCTGTCTAGTCCTGCCTTCTCTGTCTAGTCCTGCCTTCTCTGTCTAGTCCTGCCTTCTCTGTCTAGTCCTGCCTTCTCTGTCTAGTCCTGTCTTCTCTGTCTAGTCCTGCCTTCTCTGTCTAGTCCTGCCTTCTCTGTCTAGTCCTGCCTTCTCTGTCTAGTCCTGCCTTCTCTGCCTAGTCCTGCCTTGTCTGTCTAGTCCTGCCTTCTCTGTCTAGTTCTACCTTCTCTGTCCTGTCCTGTCTTCTCTGTCTAGTTCTGCCTTCTCTGTCTAGTCCTGTCTTCTCTGTCTAGTTCTGCCTTCTCTGTCCAGTCCTGTCTTCTACTCCTGCCTTCTTTGTCTAGTCCTGTCTTCTGTCTCGTCCTGTCTTCTTCATCTAGTTCTGTCATCAGTGTCAAGTCCAGTCTGCTGAGTCTCACACTGTAATATGTGTCTCGTGCTGTCGCCTGTGTATTTTAGCGTGCGTGTGTGTGTCATCTGTTTCGTTCCACCTGTGTTTTGCCCCAAGGACAGTGGAAAAAGTGGGACAGTGGGAAAAGTGGGACAGTGGGAAAAGTGGGACAGTCCACGTCTAACAGAGGATGGGGCGGTCTGAGGGAAGGAGGGACGCCAGTGGGGCACCTAGTGATGAGTGACGCCTCAAGGATGAAAGAGTACGTCGGCCGACACGCCACAGCAAGGCGTTTCACTGGTGTCCAATTTGCATACCGGCGTGAGGTCTGAATAATTTGGAAAACAAAAGAAAGTCTGCACAGCTTTGACAAGCAGTCTTTGATGACGTGGACAGAGTCACGTGCACTGACGAACAGGGAGCATAGAACCAGGTGTCTACGGAACTCTGGGAAGAGAGGCAGGGAGGGCTGCCAAGACTGGTGGGATGACAGAAAAAAAAACCCACTTGCCTTGACGAAGCAGTCGTTCAGAGAGAGGTTGTGACGGATGGAGTTCTGCCAGCCCTGCTTGTTGTCATGGTAATACGGGAACCGCTCCATGATGAACCGGTAGATTTCGTTTAGTGTCACACGCTTCTCGGGCGAGTTCTTGATGGCCATGGCAATTAAAGCGATGTAGCTGAAAGAGAAGAAACAAACATTGTAGCTTGAAGGACAGAGCGAGACGGTGTAGCTGTAAGGTGGATACAAAACGATGTAGCTGTATGGTGAATACAAATCCGTGTCGCTGTATGGTGAATACAAATCCGTGTCGCTGTAAGGTGAATACACAACGGTGTAACTGTAAGGTGAATACACAGCGGTGTAGCTTTAAGATGAATACAAAACGGTGTAGCTGTAAGGTGAATACACAACGGTGTAGCTGTAAGATACAGTCAAAACGGTGTAGCTGTAAGGTGAAAACAAAACGGTGTAGCCGTAAGGTGAATACAAAACGGTGTAGCAGTATGGTGAATACACAACGGTGTAGATGTAGGGTAATTACATAACGGTGTAGCTGTAAGGTGAATACACAACGGTGTAGCTGTAAGGTACAGTCAAAACGGTGTAGCTGTAAGGTGAAAACAAAATGGTGTAGCCGTAAGGTGAATACAAAACGGTGTAGCTGTAAGGTGAATACAAAACGGTGTAGCTGTAAGGTGAATACAAAACGGTGTAGCTGTAAGGTACAGTCAAAACGGTGTAGCTGTAAAATGAGAGCAAAACGGTGTAACTGCAATGTTACTTAAACACGACCATGTAAATACAAAATGATGTAGCACATACGGCTATGTCAATGAAGCTACTGTAGTGAGATGTCCTCACACAACAGTGACAATATAGCTACTGTAGTGAGATGCGCACACACAGCGGTGTCAGTGTAGCTACTGTAGTGAGATGTCCTCACACAGCAGTGACAATGTAGCTACTGTAGTGAGATGTGCACACACAGCAGTGACTATGTAGCTACTGTAGTGAGATGTCCACACACAGCAGTGACTATGTAGCTACTGTAGTGAGATGTGCACACACAGCAGTGACTATGTAGCTACTGTAGTGAGATGTGCACACACAGCAGTGACTATGTAGCTACTGTAGTGAAATGTGCACACACAGCAGTGACTATGTAGCTACTGTAGTGAGATGTCCTCACACAGCAGTGACTATGTAGCTACTGTAGTGAAATGTGCACACACAGCAATGACTATGTCGCTACTGTAGTGAGATGTCCTCACACAGCAGTGACTATGTAGCTACTGTAGTGAACTGTGCACACACAGCAATGACTATGTCGCTACTGTAGTGAGATAGCTACTGTAGTGAGATGTGTCAATGTAGCTACTGTAATGAGATGTACACACACAGCAGTGTCAGTGTAGCTACTGTAATGAGATGAGCACACGCGGTAGTGTAAAAGTAGCTACTGTAATGAGATGTACACACACAGCAGTGTCAGTGTAGTTACAGTAATGAGATGAGCGCACGCGGTAGTGTAAAAGTAGCTACTGTAATGAGATGCACACACAGCGATGTCAGTGTAGCTACTGTAATGAGATGAGCACACGTGGTAGTGTAAAAGTAGCTACTGTAAGGAGATGTACACATAGAGTAATGTAGCGACATCGATTAGGGTGAAGATACATGCGGTTGAAAAAGTCTCATGCGACATTGATTTTATTAGACATCACGGTGTTGATAAGCTCTCATGCGACATTGATTTTATTAGACATCACGGTGTTGATAAGCTCTCATGCGACATTGATTCTATTAGACAAAACGGTGTTGAGAAGCTCTCACGCCACATTGATATTATTAGACACAACGGTGTTAAGAAACGCTCATGCGACATTGATTTTGGTAAAGTCACAACGCTGCTGCAAAAGTCTCTTGCAACACTGATGCTATCAAAGACACAACGCCTTTGCACAAATCTCACGCGACATTGATTTTAGTAAAGACACATCGTTGTTGCAAGTTTCATGCGGCAATAGTTTTAGAAGACACAACGCTGTTGAAAAAGTCTCAAGCGACAAAAGTTCTGGTAAAAACACAACGATGTTGAAAAAATCTCAAGTGAAAAGAATGTTTGTAGACACAACGGTGTTGAAAAAGTCTCAAGCGACAATAATTTGAGTAAGTACACGATGCTGTTGAAGACAAAACCCCAAGAGACAGTAATTTTAGTGGACACAGCGCTGTTGAAAAAATATCACGTGAAAAGAATGTTTGTAGACACAACGGTGTTGAAAAAGTCTCAAGCGACAATAAGTTTAGTAGACACAGCGCTGTTGACAACAAATATCAAGAGACAATAATTTCAGGAGACACAATGGTGTTTCAAAAGTCTCACACGGCAATAATTTTTGTGGACACAACGGTGTTGAACAAATATCATGTGAAAATAATTGTTGTAGACACAACGGTGTTGAAAAAATATCATGTTAAAATAAATTTTGTCGACACGACGGTGTTGAAAAAGTCTCAAGCGACGATAACATTAGTGAAGGCATAGCGCTGTTGAAAAAATCTCAAGAAACAATAATTTTAGTAGACACAATGGTGTTGCGAAAATCTCAAACGACAATAATTTTATTAGACACAATGCTGTAGAAAAAATTTCGAGCGATAATGATTTTAGTGGACACAACGCTGTTGAAAATAATTATCTCAGGCGACATTAATTTTGTAGACACAGCGCTGTTAAACAAATCTCTCAAGTAACAGTGCTTGTGGCGAGGACACAACTCTGTTGAAGGCAGCCAAGGGGAGCTACCTGCGGTACAGACAGACGGCGACAACGACTTGTCGAGTACCAAACTTGATAATACTAGACTATAGCGGCTGCAAGTCTCTCATGAACCAAGAGCGCGGTGGTGACAGCAAGAAGGCAACACTAGAGGCGGGTTCTCAGAAGCAATACTAGCGCGTTACACGCGATCCTCTCGAAGGACAAGAGGCACGTTTCGTTTCGAAAGATATTAAGAAACGTTCAGAGACAAGCGCTCACAGTGAGCTCTCGCAAAACCCATAGGTTTTTTCCTAATGAAACATGACCTCACTGTCGCTCGCCGTGAGCGCGTATTTCAACTTCAATATAGAGTAGGCCTACCTTTGAAAGGAAACGCCCCGCTGGTCCCGCGAGAGTACGGCGTATGGTGCGATAAGACGGACGCACAGGGTGTAACAGAAACATGCTTTTCTACATATATTTCTCTTATCCAGAAATTTTCCTGGCCGTTGACGTACTGTGTAACTCCTCGAATCTCTCAACTACGCGAGAAGCCACGCAGTATCTGTCAGCGGCCCGAGCTTCCAATCGCACCACGCACTTCCACGCACATCGCGATTTAAATACTGTAGCGATCTCAATGAACTATTGACGTGTTATACATCGAGTTTTGAGAGACGAGTTCTGTTATTTGGTTATGGTTTCTTTGTAGCCTACGTATGTCGGTAATTCTACCAATGAGTGTTTTGCATGCAAACTGAAGAATAAATGGCAGACATAGTTTACTTTTATGAGAGAAAGAGCGACCGTTGAAGGCAAGGAGCGTTTTCATTGGCTGACGGGCAGAAATGTTTCACTTGAAATAGTGGGAGAATAGAACCGGTCCTAAACTGTGAAATAATTTCTGGGGACTTAATTGTTCACTGGAATATCTGCTCGCACACGAATAAACGTGTATTATTACAATACTAAAAATCATAAACAGAAACTGTTATACTTACTGTTAGGTAAATACGATAGAGCAACCCCTTTTAAACTGGCCTGTTTAAAGCGTGATAAATTCTTATCCTACAAGCGATAGAACACATTGCATGTATTATATTGTAATGTATTGCATTGCATTGCACTGTATTGTATTGTATTGCATTGTATTGTATTGTATTGCATTGTATTGCATGGTACTGTACTGTGTTGTATTGTATTGTATTGCATTGTATGGTACTGTACTGTGTTGTATTGTATTGTATTGCATTGTATTGCATGGTACTGTACTGTGTTGTATTGTATTGTATTGCATTATATGGTACTGTACTGTACTGTATTGTATTGTAGGCCTATTGTATTGTATTTATTGTATTGCATTGTATTTGTTGTGTTGTGCAGTGTTGTATAGTCCAACGTGTTTTTCTGTTGCACCGTGTGCGCATACTTTTAGGGTTGCCTCTGGAAAACAGCCCCAGCTCTGTCTGGTCTCTTTCTCTGTTTCCAGATCAGCACGAGTGGACCAGGTTGCTTCATTAAATCATCAAGTCATTTTTATTTCACAAGCTAACCGAGTTTGGGAGGGAAAGAAAGCATAAATTTATTCTTGATCTCAAAGCTGTGTTGTTTAGTGAACGTTCTTGTTGACAAAACACTTTTTAGTGAAAACCGAAGGTACAATGCACACATACACATTTACAGCATATGCATGTGATGCAGACCACATTTTCATGCAAAACGACGGTTGAATGCTTGTGACTACAGTTGAAACTACTTGTGTGCTGCAGAACACTTTTTCGTGGCAAACGAAGGTAGAATGCATGGGTCCACATTAATATTATCAATGACCTGTGTGCTGCACAACACATTTTCGTGCCAAACGCGTCCATATTAACGGCTTGTGTGATGCAGAACACTTGTTCGGGCCAAGCATAGATTAAAGCGAGCGCCTACAGCTGGGACAGAGATTGTGTTGCAGATCTGAATCCATTATGGTACGTACACACACCAGAGACACAAAAACGTATGCAAAACCAAAATTATCTGCTTCAAGGGATGACATTAAACTTGCAACGTAGGTCAGCAAATCTTTATTTACAGCAATCTGCCGCGCGCTGAGCGAGCGAGCGAGCGAGCGAGCGAGCGAGAGAGAGAGAGAGAGAGAGAGAGAGAGAGAGAGAGAGAGAGAGAGAGAGAGAGAGAGTGGGAGAGAGAGGGAGAAAGAGAGAGAGTGGGAGAAAGAGAGAGAGTGGGAGAGAGAGAGAGAGAGAGAGAGAGAGAGAGAGAGAGAGAGAGAGAGAGAGAGAGAGAGGGGAGAGAGATATAGAGAGAGAGGGGGGAGTGAGGGGGGAGAGAGAGAGAGAGAGAGAGAGAGAGAGAGAGAGGAGAGAGAGAGAGGGAAGAGAGAGAGGAGAGAGAGAGAGAGAGAGAGAGAGAGAGAGAGAGAGAGAGAGAGAGAGAGAGAGAGAGAAATGTTTTATTGCTGAGACCAGCCATCCGTCACACAGGGCATGCTTATTGATCACAATTGCGTGATGGACAAATGGTTCTTTGTCGCTGAAGCAACTGGTACCTACTGTCTCAGACTGAGAGAAAGGTATATGTGCATCGCTACATCTGTCGTCTTATCTGTAATTGATTTCTCCATAAGCTTTTAGAGACGTGTTGATGGTGTATAACTTTCCATGTGTCGATGACGATATATATCTTTCTTAGCTCGTCATACAGGGAACGATGTAACAAAAAGTGCTCTTTGTTTTCAGCTTCCTTACAGAACGGACGTAATATACTCGAGCTCGAACGGTTCGAGTACCCGTTGTTTGTTTTCTGATCATTTATTCCAAAACGAAAACGTACGAAAGCGTCACGGAATTTCTTTATATTCAAAATGGACAAATAATTCTCCGCTCCGAAGTAATTTTTGAAGGAGTACCGGTGACACATTTAACTGTTTAAACATTTCTCGTCGCAGTTTTGATGAGAGAGAGAGAGAGAGAGAGAGAGAGAGAGAGAGAGAGATTTTGAAAGAAGGATCTTTAAAAGAGATCTGAAAATAATTTAAGGAAATAAGGAAATAAAGAAATGAAAAATAAAAACAGTCAATTTTGTTTGATTTATTATTTTTCATATTTTATTCATCATCCTGTCCATCTATCCATCCATTCACCTCTTCATTCATTGATCCGTTCTTTATTTTATTTTCCTCCTTTTCTCGACTGCATCATGCACAAAGATGCACACGCACGCACGCATAATGCGCGTTCTTTCCCATACTGCGGCCGGGTGAAAAAATAATTCTTCGAGAGTATTTGTAAGGCATTTGTTACGAGAATGCACTTTTTGTTTCGCTCTCAGAGATTGACTACTACAGAAAATGTGTATGCTTGATTTGTAGAAAATTGTCTTCCTGGCTCATCCAATATTGCCAACTTGACTTGTCCAAAAATGTCTACTTGAATTGAGAAACAGTATCTACTTGATTGGTAGAACATTGTCTATTTGATTCTTTGAAAATCAATCTACTTGACTCGGATAAAATTGTGTAACTGACTCGCTTAAATCTGTCATTTGACTTGTAAAAAATTGTCTACTTCACTCGATGTAAATTGTCTACCTGACTCCTGAAGAAACGCCTGACTCCAGGAAAATTGTCCAATCGACTCGTCCAAAACGGATTGCTTCAATCTTTGAAAAGTTTCTACTTGACTGAAAAGTGTCTACTTGACTCCTTGAAAATATTTTAAATTACTCGTCCAAGATTAGCTATTTGATACTGTTTTTTTTTTTGACTCTTTGAAAATTGTATCCTTGACTCAGATGAATTGTCTCCTTGAATCCTGGAAAATTGTCTAACTGACTCCTCCAAAGGTATATTTGAACTCCTTTAACTTATTCACTTGACTTCTTATAAATTGTCTACTTGACTCTTTGGACTTTGTCTACTTGACTCTGGACTTTGTCTACTTGACTCGTCTGAATTGTTTACTTGACTCGTTCAAATTGTCTTCATAACCCTGCATAATAGAACGTTCGACTCTTTAAAAAAAGTATATGTGACTATTTGAAAAATTGTCTACATGACTCTGACAACGTGTCTACTTGACTCGTCAACATTGTTTACTTGGCTCTTTGAAATATTGTCTATTTGACTCACTGACAAATGTCTTTTTGACTCTTTAAAGAGTATCTACTCAATTCATGGAAAATCGTCTATTCGACTCCTCCAAAATATTGTTTTCTTGACGCTGCGTCCATCAAGTGCGTGGACTCAAACGATGTGATTGTATTCACGCGCGTGTGTGTGTGTGTGTGTGTGTGTGTGTGTGTGTGTGTGTGTGTGTGTGTGTGTGTGTGTGTGTGTGTGTGTGTGTGATGTTTCATTACAATTTGTTGTGTGATCTAATTTGTTTGTTGAGTTTTAACTGCTGGGAGACTCGCGGCCGCATCACAAGCACTCCTCAGGCGCAAGACTTAGAGTGAGCGTAACAATAATGACAACAAAAACAACAGCAACAATGATAAAAACAACAACGGCGACGACGACAACGCCGATGATAATGACGATGACGACAACGACGACAGTGATGATGATGATGATAATGATGATGATGATGATGATGATGATGATGATGATGATGATGATGATGATGATGATGATGATGATGATGATGATGATGATGATGATGATGGTGGTGGTGGTGGTGGTGGTGGTGGTGGTGGTGGTGGTGGTGGTGGTGGTGGTGGTGGTGGTGGTGGTGATGATGATGATGATGATGATGATGATAATGATGATGATGATGATGATG
>JAWQFJ010032454.1:0-47556 GCA_034096865.1 Theodoxus fluviatilis | reverse complement strand
GAGAAAGACGAACAAGAGAGAGTCACTGCCGTAAACAATGATAAAGCTTTGCCTAAGGGTACGATCAACACTCGAAAAAGTGACAGGCGATGGTTGATAACCAGGTGTGATATAGAGCGCCATGATCATGCGTTTGACACCAGCCCACAACTCCAAACACGAACGGACCTGGGACCCGGGACCCGGATCACGGTCTCGAGTACGCGCGAAGTGGAGTGAGCGCCAAGGTGAAGGTGGTTCAGTGCTGCGTTGTTGCGCATGCACGTAGGATGTGGAGCGGCGCTTGGGACGGGGGTTGGTGGCCACGGACCGATGGGATTGGAGGGGTGGACGTGCTGGGTGTTTATTTGGGTGCAGGAAGTGGGCCAAGGGCGCAGCGCGGTGCAGTCGATGCCACCTCGCTGAATGTGCAGCGCGCTATTTTTAGCCACGTGTTGACTGAAATTTGCTGCACCGGAGGTCATAGAGGCTTCTGGAAGGGCAGTGTTGACAACACGCGAGGGCACGCGTGCCGTGCGACTGTGTCAAGCACACAATGACGCATGAGCACCCGACTTCCTCGACGCAATATTTGAACTTCGCTCAGACGTTGGTGGGACCTGCGCTGAGGATGCAAGAATGTTGTTTTGCAGGAGTGGAGCCTGGAGGGAGCACTGTTTACGTGGCATACCGCAAGCACTATTTGGGAAACATTGGAATGCGCTGGATTGCGTTTTGTCAATTCAACACAATTGAAGTTTCATTTTATCAAATTCTGGGAACTGCTTGAATTCTTATAATGAATGAAAATTTATCTCCCAATCCCTGGTGAGTGGTGTAGGATAGGCCTCTCTCCCCATATGGTTCCCCATTGATGATTGTAAACAACCAAACTCCTCGTTGTTTTGCACGATGCAATAAAGTGACAAAGCATTGTACATAGTCATCTTAGAGGAGTGCAACTCTGTAAATTAAGTAGTGTGTGAATTGCACGGACATGAGGAAGCATATGGCATGTCTGTTGAATCAATCCAGTTGAACCCTTGAGCTGATTCAGCTGAGAACTCAGTTTTCAGACCCAGTGAATAAAAAAAGTGTGTTTGTGTGTGTGTGTGTGTGTGTGTGTGTGTGTGTGTGTGTGTGTGTGTGTGTGTGTGTGTGTGCAAAATTTGAAGCAAGATACTTGAGATTTATTTCCATATTTCCACACATTAAAAAAAGTAGTCACTCTAACTAAGGCTCTCCCAGCAGGATGAGGTTTCTTCAGTTCAGTTCAGTCTCTTAACCCTGAGATGGGTTGTTGAGGCACCACTGATGACTTTCCGACAATCTTTCTCCAACGATATCTATCCTCTGTGGCTCGCTGTGAGTCAGCAAAGGTCAAGCCTGTCCACTCTTTGATGTTGTCTTCCCACCTCTTTCTCTGCCTGCCTCTCCTTCTCCCACCTGGTACGCGTACGGTACCTTGTAGGATGGTCTTGGCCAGCCCACTGCCTCTTGACACGTGACCGTACCACTTCAGCTTTCTGCTTTTCACGATTGAGAGCAGGTCTTCGTACTGTCCAAATGCTCTCCTGATCCTGTTGCTGACTTCCTCATTCGTGACATGGTCTTTATATGAGATGTTCAGAATCTTGCGGTAGCATCTCATTCCAGGGCTTGTATCCGTCTCTGTAGTTCAGACGTGAGTGTCCAGGACTCGCATGCATACAAGAATAAGAGGTTTTATACTGCATGTATAATTAGTTTTCTTTTCCACTCAGCTTGGAGGGCTTGCCAGGCTGACCTGAAGAAGCAGGATTCAGTACAATAGAGCTGTGCTGGGCAGCACTTGTACACACATGCACTCTGTGTCTGTCTGTCTGTCTGTCTGTCTGTCTGTCTGTCTGTCTGTCTGTCTGTCTGTCTGTCTGTCTGTCTGTCTGTCTGTCTGTCTGTCTGTCTGTCTGTCTGTCTGTCTGTCTGTCTGTCTCTCTCTCTCTCTCTCTCTCTCTCTCTCTCTCTCTCTCTCTCTCTCTCTCTCTCTCTCTCTCTCTCTCTCTCTCTCTCTCTCTCTCTCTCTCTCTCTATCTATCTCTGTATCAGTTGAGTAAGCATGTATGGCCTTCCCCCCCCAGAAGCGAGATAGCTTTGATGCCAAAGAACCACTTTACTGTGTGCTGAAACTGAATGATTTTGATGGAGTTTAGAATTTAAGAAAGACCAAACAAAATGGCACAATTCTGTAAGAATCTACATTTTTGTTTGTATGAAAATTATTAGTGAGAAAATCGTTCTTAAAGACAAACCTTGCTGGTCATTACAGATACATATGTATGTAAATGCAGCAACTCAAAAGAAATGTCCATTCTGATGGAAACTTGAAAAGCTTTGATGGTCCAAGGCTTGATTCGAAACTTAAGGAGTGTCTCTTTCTTCACAGTTGCTTCAATAAAAGAGATAAAATTAGCATTTGGGTGCTTAAAAAGAAAAGAGCTGGAAGTTTTTAATAGGTGTAAACAGATTTGTATTTTTACATGAATTCACAAACTGGATGAAGAATTTGCCAGCCACAGAGTGTAGGCAGTTGTTTCATGGCTGAGGCTGTTGTAAAATCAGGTTCAGTGACAGTAGTGGTCTGAACATTGCAGGTCTCCAATGACAGTGAAGAGGAGGAGGGTGACGTGCGTCTGTAAAATCAGGTTCAGTGACAGTAGTGGTCTGAACATTGCAGGTCTCCAATGACAGTGAAGAGGAGGAGGGTGACGTGCGTCTGTAACGTCTGTAACTGCCCAGATTCAAGTTGCTTGCCACTTGCGCCCTAGGCTAGAGCTGCCACTGCTGCATGATTGAAAGTGACTGTGTGTTTCTACCATCCACCATCTTCTCTCTTTCAGATCACTAAATTTCTCTACGTCTCTGGAGGAACTTGATTTCCAGAACCTCAAGCGACCCAAAGCCCCAAGGGTAGGTGACTCATTTTCCTGCTCTTGTCTGCAAAGCATGTTTGTTGCATGTGGCAAGTCTGTTTGGTGACATTCAGGGATGGCAGGTAAGCACATGTCATCCGACTTGTTTTCGCATTTATGACTTGCACAGTTGCAGATACGACTGCCAGATTGCTGATTATTGCACTAATGTGTGTAATATCTAAAGATTAAAAACAAGTTTATGTGCCAGCATTTAATTGCTTTTACTGCCCCCTAGAAAAAAATCCTAGCAGTAGATTTGTAGTTTGGAATTTCTCCCTGCAGCACAATCTTTTTTTAACCCTTATCGTGGCATCATGATTTAGACAGTTTGGTCTTGGGGCTGCAAAAAAAGAAAAGAGAAAGAAAGGTACATTTCAAGTTGCATACCCTTTTATACGTGCTCTGCTAAGTATCCAACAAAATATAGAAAAATCTACACCAGAAATACTCTGACACAAAAGTCCCCCCAAATAAGTCTGTGTCGTGGTATTAATAATTAAGAAAATGTGAATGCTGAATTTTTGGGTAATATTTTTGAAAGCACATTCCATGACCTGCCCATTCATGCTGCAGCTAGCAGGTTTTGCCCAGTCATGACCTCATACTATATAATATAGCATATATATATGCCAGGACTACCAGGATAAAGGTTAAGCTTTTGAGTTCAAACCCCATGCAATGATGAGCTGTGGAATGTGGAGACATCATTGAGAGGGTAGACTGTGGTTGGTGTAACGTGGACATCTCAGGCACGGACTTCCTGTGGTGGTGTCATTTGTTTATGAGGTCCACTTTGCATCAGTGTCCGAAATGTTTCGCAATGACTCGGCACTATGTATGGCAGTTGCTAAAGGTTCAGGAGTTGCCTCCCTTGGTTTACTCATGTTGAATACAGGTTTTGTCCTGAACAAAATGAGCTAGAACAAGGGATCCATATTGATGTGAGCATATGATATAGTTTACAAAGATTCTATTGATTTTTTCCTGTAATGAAATTATGTTCCATTGGAGAGATAAGGACTAAGATGAAGTAATTCTAATCCATGGATGAACAAGTATAATTGTTTTGAGGCATAACTCCTGCCTTCTGCTGTTTCTGCTTTTTGGTGTGTAGTGCATGAGGCAATTTGTTGTGTGTAGTGCATGAGGCAATTTGTTGTGTGTAGTGCATGAGGCAATTTGTTGTGTGTAGTACATGAAGCAATTTGTTGTGTGTAGTGCATGAGGCAATTTGTTGTGTGTAGTACATGAAGCAATTTGTTGTGTGTAGTGCATGAAGCAATTTGTTGTGTGTAGTGCATGAAGCAATTTGTTGTGTGTAGTGCATGAAGCAATTTGTTGTGTGTAGTGCATGAGGCAATTTGTTGTGTGTAGTGCATGAGGCAATTTGTTGTGTGTAGTGCATGAAGCAATTTGTTGTGTGTAGTGCATGAAGCAATTTGTTGTGTGTACTGCATGAGGCAATTTGTTGTGTGTAGTACATGAAGCAATTTGTTGTGTGTAGTGCATGAAGCAATTTGTTGTGTGTACTGCATGAAGCAATTTGTTGTGTGTACTGCATGAGGCAATTTGTTGGTAGAGCTGGTGTTTTTTGCCTACTGCTGTGATGCTGTTATGTCTGCCTGACTAAGTGTCTCTGTCTGTCTGTCTGTCTCTCTTCCTCTCTCTCTCCCTCTCTCTCTCCCTCTCTCTCTCTCTCTCTCTCTCTCTCTCTCCTCTCTCTCTCTCTCTCTCTCTCTCTCTCTCTCTCTCTCTCTCTCTCCCTCTCTCTCCCTCTCTCTCTCTCTCCTCTCTCTCTCTCTCTCTCTCTCTCTCTCTCTCTCTCTCTCTCTCTCTCTCTCTCTCTCTCTCTCTCTCCCTCCCTCTCTCCTCTCTGCCTCTCTTCTCTCCTGACTGCTGGTTACGTAGGGAAAGGGCTGTCTGGGAGTGCTGATGCCACTAGATGCCTTGCCTCCCTGAGTAGGTGGAGCTGGCAGCTGTAGAGCTTTCATGGCCCACTCAAGTGGAGCAGCCAGTAGGGTGGACGGGCCCTTGGGGAGTGGAGAGGACGGGCCCTTGGGGAGTGGAGAGGACGGGCCCTTGGGGAGTGGAGAGGCGCCTGGCTGTTCCTGGCCTGATGTCTGGAATGCTGGATCCTCATCCTAGCAGACTCATGGCATCTTAGGGATGCTTGCAGACTCTTCTGGCCTCTACTTCCCCTGCTCTTCTTCCCCTGCTTCTCTTCCACTTGGCAAGGACTGCTGACAGTGCTTTGATTGGCAGTGTGACGCAGCAGTCCGCCTTGGTGATGATGTGTGTGCATGTCTGTAACACGCAGTGTCCGCCTTGGTGATGATGTGTGTGCATGTCTGTAACACCCAGTGTCCGCCACGGTGATGATGTGTGTGCATGTCTGTAACACGCAGTGTCCGCCACGGTGATGATGTGTGTGCATGTCTGTAACATGCAGTACAGTGTCCGCCACGGTGATGATGTGTGTGCATGTCTGTAACACGCAGTGTCCGCCACGGTGATGATGTGTGTGCATGTCTGTAACACGCAGTGTCCGCCATGGTGATGATGTGTGTGCATGTCTGTAACACGCAGTGTCCGCCATGGTGATGATGTGCGTGCATATCTGTAACACGCAGTGTCTGCCATGGTGATGATGTGTGTGCATGTCTGTAACACGCAGTGTCCGCCACGGTGATGATGTGTGTGCATGTCTGTAACACGCAGTGTCTGCCCTGGTGATGATGTGTGTGCATATCTGGAACATGCATCGCATGTTGAGTTTTTTGTTTGTTTGCTGCAGGACCCGATGTCTCACAGAATAATTGAAAAGCGGCGGCGGGACCGCATGAACAACTGCCTGGCTGATCTCAGTCGTCTCATCCCCTCGACCTACATCAAGCAGGTAGGAAGAGACTGTGTGTGTGTGTGTGTGTGTGTGTGTGTGCGTGCGTGCGTGCGAGGGTGTGCGTGCGAGGGTGTGCGTGCGAGGGTGTGCGTGTGTTGTTGTTTTTTCTCATGCATATGCATTTGCATGAGAGAGTTGTTGATGTATGCATGTGTTGGCATATTTGCATGCTTGTCCATTGCATGTGGAGATTTTTTTCAGATGTGTATCCAAGAAAAATGGAATCGGTACAATGGATTGTATTATTGCATGTAGGTGATGGCTCTTTTGTCTTGACTTTGGTCTGTAGATATGTACACACAGAGTAAGGATACTGTTTGTGTTTGAAGTTCACCCAAAGGATATTCAGATATGATTGCTCAGGCCTTAGAATATGCTCACTGCTAGAGAAGATGGACCATAAAATTTGCCTCTTTGTGCAAAGTGCCTGCTCTGTGGCTTGACGTGTGCAGGCAGATGCCCTGAATATATGAATATGTATGACATGTGCACTTGCCTTGACCTGGTGACTGGTGATGTTTGAGACTGGTGATGTTTGAGACTGGTGATGTTTGAGACTGGTGTTGACACCTTTTTCCCTCTTGCTCTTTGCAGGGTCAGGGTCGGATTGAGAAGACTGAAATCATCGAGCTGGCCACCAAGCACATCAACACTCTGCAGAGGAAGCTTGCCTGTACAGGTAAAGATGCCCCTAGTCTCTTGCAGTTGTGCTGTTTCTTTGCCACATGGACAACAGTCACATCCACTGATCTACTGATAGTGATGGCCGCTGGTGGTGAAATAATTATCTTGCATGTGCACCTCCCTCCTGATAAGAGCTTGGCCCACCAGCTGATGTGTGAGAGTTGGATGGCCGGCTGTGAGCCATGCCCAGTTGAAGCCAGCAGTGCAGTCAGGCTGCACCAACAGATACTGGAACATAAAACTCGATCACCTTGCATGTCGCAAATAATTGTGCACTAGCCGAGCCACTTTGCTGAGTTAGATCTTTTGAAAGACCAGTGTACTTGGTTGGTTCCCTGTGGTCAATGTACTGTTATTGAGGAGACTTTGCGTGACTGTTATTGAGGAGACTTTGCGTGACTGTTATTGAGGAGACTTTGCGTGACTGCTGTGCAGGAATGCAAGGAGCAAGTAGTGTTGTAACAAATAAAGATAAATGGATTTTTTATGCTTAGTGAGCATTAACTTGTCCCCTTGTTTGTATTTCATGTCCAGTGATTTCTGTGAACTGGTTGGGATGGATGCACTTTGCCCCCACCAGTTGTGATTTTCCCTTTCTACCGACATTTGAATATAAGCTACTCAGCCTTTCTGAAGGTGGTAGAGGTAAAGGTGTTGTTGATATCAATATGTGCAGCAGTGTATTGTGTGCTCCCTCTCACCACGTCACTCTTTGTGGAAATGATGTCTGTTGTATGGAGTGACTTCACATCGCCTCAGGACCTTGTCTTGCGCTGTGCAGGTCTCGATGTGGACGACAGCTCAATGCTGAAGGGGCAGCGCCCGTGCTGCATGGGACGCTTCTACATGGGCTTCAAGGAGTGCCAGGACGAAGTCGTGCGCTTCCTGATGGAGGTGGAGGGTGCCAGTATTGCAGACAACTTCTGTGCCATGCTCATGGACCATCTCAACAAGCTCGGCCAAAAGTTCCTGCCACCAACGCCTTCCACACGTAGGCATCTCTCCTTTTGGCCCCTCTGGGCAGAATGGTTTCAGTGTAGAATGCCTTGATCTGCTCTGATGACAAAGCAACGTAATGATAAAGAAGCGTCAGCAAGCAGTTTTGATTTTCTTAAATGATATACAGTGATGAGAATGAAGGTGTTGAAATATTGTTGAAATTTGGTCCAAAACATTAATTGGCATTAAATTTGAAATGTTTTGTCATGTAAATATACTTTAGTACATCTAAAATGTTCTAGCAACTGTGAATCATGTCTTGTGCTATGAATATCTGTAAGAAACATTTCATAATTCATTTGTATTGCAGCCAGCTTGTAGAACAATTCAATGTTTTGCCCTCATCTTGCAGGTGGCAGTGTAGAGAATGACAACATTGTTCTTTTGTCTTCACCCTTATGAGGGTCTGTTCATGTCTACTCATTGTAATGCTCTCAGACATGTTTTTGTTGTTCCAGTAATTTAGCATTATGTAGACTGCTGTCACCCCCAAAATAGTGGACTGACCTTGTGTGTGTGAAGAGTCTAAGTGTATTTGTGGAGTTGTGCATGATGAGAGAAAGGGTGTGCTTCTCACAACATCATCCAAGTTGGTAGCCTGCTTCATCATGAAACATTCACCATCCAGTCTTCAGGCAGGAACAACCCCCCCTAAGTGCTTCTCACAACATCATCCAAGTTGGTAGCCTGCTTCCTCATGAAAGATTCATCATCCAGCCTTCAGTCAGGAACAAAACCCCCCTAAAAAAAAAACAAGTTGTTATGGTAACACAGCAACAACAACAAAGGTCAGTAGGTCAGCCTGAACTAAAAATAAATTTTTGTATAGAGGAGGCCAGACTGAACATAAACCAAACTTTCTTTCACAGAAAATTCTTTTTAAAAACTTAATTAATTAAATAGATAATTTCCCGAGTGCTTTTAGGGCAGGGAAGATGAAACTGCATGCAGTTCTTTATTTCCTTTTTTTGTTGTTTCATGGTCGAATAAAAGTTTAGAGTAGGCAGAGAAAAATAGGGTCTGTTGGATTACCATAATCACATTGTGTGTGTGTGTGTGTGTGTGTGTGTGTGTGTGTCTGTGTGTGTGTGTGTGTGTGTGTGTGTGTGTGTGTGTGTGTCTCTGTGTGTGTGTGTGTGTGTGTCTGTGTATGTGTGTGAATGTGTGTGTGTCTGTGTGTATGTCTGTGTGTGTGTGTCTGTGTGTGTGTGTGTATGTGTGTGTGTATATGTGTGTGTGTATGTGTGTGTGTGTGTGTCTGTGTGTGTGTGTGTGTGTGTGTGTGTGTGCCTCACATTAACAATAGGCTGGGTAATGCACTGCCACTGTCTGTCATGATGGAGGGTGTAACTGTAAATTTGGGTTGATTCACACAAAATGACATGATGTGAAAGATTGGAGTTCAAAAGCAAACTGTTGCTTTGGTATTAGCATCATTATTGATGAATGATGTGTTCAGCTGTAGTAATCCTTTTATCCATCAGTTGAAGGTGTTGGGTTATCATTATGTTGAAATAGAGGTTTCACAAAGTATAACCTGCTCTGACAAGTGGGATATGAAGCATAATTGAAGTTGACTTGAGCAATTTTCTGTCTACAACTCTAATGCCATCAGAGCTTTTGCAGTGCGTTTGAACAAGCCTGATCAAATTTGGGATGATTTATGGAACATTTTTCAGTGATTTTGAGGGGAACCTAAGTTGCCCACTAAAGACCATCCTGTGTATAATTGCTATGATTTTTAATGCACCTTTGTGCAAGAATTACTCGTCAGTAAGGTACAAATGCAAACTCTGCGAGAGATCTATCATCAATTCCACTCGTGGAGTTGGAGCAGGTTGCACGTGACTGAGAGACGGCGTTCATCAGTAGATGTGCTGTGGACATCTGAATCTTGATCAAACCTTTCCCTTGCCACAATGTAGTGCAGCAGGAAGAACTCGGGTCTGACCAGCCTGCCTTTCTCTGTTCTCAAGCTGCATGCAAAACCCTTGGGAAGAACCACAGAAAGGCTTTCAGCATTTTTGGATGGGTCGCGGTCTATTGTCAATGACGTCCTGTATCAAAGAGAAGAGGTTTCACAACTAGTCAATAATTTGCCATGTGAAAAGTTTTGCTCAGCGAACTGAAAATGCCAGGATTTGTTGATACGAGTAGATATTTTGCCTTGATAATGAGTCTGCACCATGAGCCATGTGCTCTGCTCATGTGTCAGCTCTGGCTCGAGTTAAAGGTGGGAAAATCAATGGGACCATGAGGAATTACTGCCAGAGGTATCGTCTCCAACATTGATGGCTTGCTGTGCTAGTGTGTAGCTGGCATGTGTGTTAGTGGTGTGTGCAGTCTCTCTGTTTGACTTGGCTGTCAGCGCAAAGAATTTCCCGTGAGCCACCTCATTCACTTACATGGCAAGGACACAAACTTTATTGTAGTAACCCATGATAGTCATATTTTGTGGCTTATCATCATCTTCAACATTGTCTGAGAATAGGCTTCATTGTGCTGACATCAACAACATTGCTTTGTGGACATTATGCACTTTACCTTTCCTTTCATGAGAATTTTTACAAAAGGAAAAGCAAAAATGCTTTATAAGAAAGAAACTTGTATCAGAATTATCATTATTGGATTATGCGCCTTGAGCATGTCTTAACTCATGGTAAGGCGCTATATAAATCCACACATTATTATTATTATTATTATTCAAATTTTGGTTTTGGCCATTTCTTTGCTACTTGGTATGACCTTGATCCAATTTGGCTCATTTACTGTATGAATATTCATTGGTTTCTTTTTGAAAGTGAGAGATGTCATTGTTTCATAGCACAGAGGCATTCTCATGAATGGAACCAGATGAACTTTGACCCCTCAGGCCTGTGGGTCTGGCTTCCCTGCTGTTAGTGTGGCCAGGAATCCTTGCAATCATGGCCGCTGTGTCCCACTGCCTGTGTAGTGTCCCCCGCTCAGCAGCCATGCTTAGGGATGACAAATCTTGACACTTGAAGTGCCTTTGATTTGCAGAGTCCTCCTTTCTGTTTGCCCACACATCTCGCGTGAAATTGTCTAATTTTGTGTCCAGCTCCTGCTCAATGGCTTATTTGTTTGTACGAGGCACATCTTGCCTGTCAGATTTTTGGAGTGGATTCATCTTATGTGACGATGGAGGCCTATGTCTTGTGTGCTACGTTTACTCATATTTGATATAATTACCACAGCCTTCCTTCGGTCTCGCCTGCAATCTCTCAACGACTGCGCCCTTCTCCTGTTTCAGAGAGGTGTAGTTGCCTGCACATGGGTAATGTAGGCTGTGATCTTTCTTGCAGTTTTCAATGTTTCCTTTTTGTAACGCAAGCAAAGTTGTCTCAACTCGATCAGTGATCTCCACTCATGGATTAGAACTCGCTTGAAACATTTTTCCAAGTTTGCTGTAGATGAGAGTTGACCAGTTGTGTTAAAACTTTTCTCTTTGTCTTAAAGTAAATTTTAAAAAGAGAATATTTCAAAGATATGCATGCCATATCAAAATGGGAAAAAGACAGACCAAAAAGCTTGATTGTTATCAGTAATACCCTTACAAAACTGTTGGCCAAGCATGATACTGGCCAGAAACAATTCTGCTGCAATTGTGGCAGGGAAGATGAATGAACTGTGATGTGTGGAAGGGCCACAGTTTGTGGCTGTGCCCAGTTTGCATGGTGACCCTTGGCACCCAGCTTATTGAGCAACTCATGCAGGGCTTGACTCCTTTTCTGCCCTTGTGCCTTCACCAAGCTCTCCAGCAAAGGAGCCCACTGTCCTGAGGCTGATGACGCAACCAGTGCATGACTGAGCTCTTCATTGCAAGTAGTTTACGTCATTGCAGGGCATACATTTCATCTTATCTAAGAATTATTGCTGGTTGCTGATTATTTTCATTTCTATAATGAACTTGTGAAATGTGCTTGAAAAATGCGTAAGTTCCTCTGCAAGAAACCTGACACTGAATGCCAACTCTGTGCTTGTCATTGCAGCCACTCCCATGGACATGTCAGAAAAGGGTGGAATGGAACTTGGTGAGCAACTCTCCAACTCTAGGGGAACCTCTCCATATCCTGCCAATGGTTTCCACCTTCCCCCTCCCCCTGAACCTCTCACCCCTGAGATCCACCTGCCCAGCAACGGGCCTCCCCTCCTGCCCCCCCGGGACAAGCAGCTGCGGAATCTGCTGAGTCAGCGGGATGCTCTGCCTCTGTGGAACAGTGGTTCCGAGTCGTGCTGCAGCCAGCAGTCCTCCACCATTGAGCAGCCCAAGGTGCAGGCTGACAGTGGTATGGGAACCGCCTCCAGCGTGGGGTCCACAGACTTTGCCCATGACTCCGAGCGATCCGAGCGGTCCGAGCGATCCGAGCGGTCCGAGCGATCCGACCGGTCGGAAGTAAGCATCAGCAACAAGGACACGGGCTACAAATTCAAGCACAACATCACCAAGCGCTTCTCACAGGAGGAGCAGAACGGACGCCAGCACCAGACAAGCGACACATCATCCAGCTCATCGCGGGAGAGGGAGGCCAAGATGCTGCCCTCTCGCCGCCGCCTCTCCAAGAACAAGGCTCGCAGTCACGGCTCTGGTTCCTCCATGTACCCCGCCTCTGTCTCCTCCAACGCCAGCTCCAACGGCAGTGGCTCCGGCTCTGGCTCTGGCTCTGACAACAAGGAAGTGGAAGGATTTGCCCCCACCCCCCTGCCTGGCTTTGTGCTCCATCCCACGGGCACCCACTACGTCCCCATCTCCATTCACCCGACCAACATCCCGGAGATCTTCCACAAGGTGGAAGAGTCCTCGGGGCCTGTGGTGTTCCACCCAATCAGTATCCCAGTTCACTTCACTGGCCCCTTCCTGGCCCTCAGCAAGATCAATCTGACTTCTCTCTCGCCCACCTTTCCGCCACCAGAAGAGTCGGCCAGCTTGTCGGCAAGCTCCCCGGTGAAGTCGGACAATGCAGCCAGTGTCACCACTTAACGACTGAGACAGACACGGCGTGCTGTGCCTGTTGGACTTTGGTGTGTAGCTGTGTTGTTGTTTTGTTATTTGGTGTCTGTCAGGGTCCATCACTTTCAGACACAAGTAGCTGCCTGACATACAGGAAGAGTTCACACCTACAGTAAGCTTGCATGTGTTGAGCACTTTCCCTGTAGTGGCAGCCAGTGATGACCCTTTGTAAACAGAGATAACTTGAGGTGTCTTATCTGTCACCCAAGTCCTGAGGCTGCAAGCTGTCTACTGCAGGCTAGGCAGGCTGACTTCACAAGATCACACTGGAGGAGAAAAACTGTGCCAGAAACCAAATCATTTCAAGATGTGGGATATGCTGATGTGGGATTCCTGATGAATTGAGGCGGTGAGTGAACAGGATTCAAGCGTGTGCTGAAGTGTCAAGTTTGAAACTCTGCAATGGCAGCAAAGATTAGAACATCATCTCCCCCCACCGCCTGTTTGATACTGTCTAGACTCTGCACATTTCTCCATAAGGTGTGTGCCCTACAAGGCCAATGCATGCTGGCTGGCAGCTGGCATTTGGCATGAAGGCAAAGGCAGGTGCAGTGGTGAACTGATGGACAGTGAACTGTCTGACCTTGGCATGGATGCAGACATTGTGGTTCCATTGGCAGAAGAGACAGCATGACATCTGCTTTTCTGAGTGAAATGCAGTCTTGTTCCACAACTTGGCAGCTGAATGCTAGGGAATCCATGAAACTTGAGGCAGCTGTTGGTCTGGACTTCGCAGTGGAGAGCTCGAGTGTGCAGCTTCCCTGTGTGGTGCAATAGCGCTGTGAGCCTGGTGGGCAGTGGAGTTTTGGGACAGCAAAGATGCGGCCCCAGTGGATCCAGAAATGACTGATGATCGGCTGTGTGCGTTCCTCGTGCTGGGTGTGGATGGCGAGAAGGTTTCGTGGTTGAATGTTGTGGTATGTGGATTGTATAGTGGTTTAGTTTAGCAAATTCCACTTGTTATATGTTGTTGATACAAAAGATGGAAAAGAACTCAAAACTTGCATGCACAAAGGCTTGTTTTTTATCCTTTCAAGAGCTTAGTATTGAGAAGAAAAGTTGTGTATCGGTTCAATAGCTTAAAAAAAGTTTATGGTAAAATCTTTAAAATATATAAGTTGCCCCTATATCTTTTGATGACATGGCTATTGTCTACATCAGGTGTAGTTCCCTGAGCAAAACTGATGGCAGGACGTAGTTATGTGCAAGTTTGCCATTTGTATTAAGCAGTCTACTTAAGTGTAAATGAGAATGCAATAGCAGAGTTTGTTAACAGCATAACAACTAAGGATTATTTTGGCTAATTTGCTGCTTACCAGTGCTGTGGGATCTGTTTGGGGAGTCATCCAGAGTTGGCAGGGCTGCAGATATGAACATCTTGCCCCTTTGACTTGGCTTCCTTGGTTCCTGTTGAAGTTGCCATGGAGAGAGGGCAACACTGAGCATACACACGGGAAGTGCCTGTAGGCCAGCTATCTCTGTAGCTGTGACCGTCTCTGGTTTTCGGCTTCCTCTGTGATCCTTGCAGTGGGGATTTCACTTTCTGTAGTAGAGGAGTGCACTAGTTGCCACGCTTTTCCTAAAGTTAATGTTTGTATGAAAACTTTTATAATTTTCTGCTCAGTGTAGTCAATTTACCTTCTTTGCACACAGTAGCTGACTGGCGCAGTGGGGAGCCTGCATCTGGCAGTGGTGGAGCTGCTTCTACAGAGCAGAGCAAAGGTCGTCAGTCGCCTGCTTTTACACTTTCGACCCTTAGATGATTCTTTTGAACCTTGTGAACATTGAGAAATTTATATGTTGGCATCAAAATTTCTTGAAAGCTTTTGTTTTGCAGAGGATGAATGTACCCTTTGGGATTTTATGGAGGCTTTAGTTTATGGATCAATTTGCAGCACAGGAAATTAAATGCAAGTTGTTACAAACAAAAGATAAAAGTATTGATCATGTTGTGTAGTTCTAATGTTGATGAACCAGCTTCATGTTGTTTGTGATACTTGTGATGAAGACTTGTTCTCTCTCTATGACTGTATCTGTGATAAATGAGCCTGGGGTGGAGACGTGGAAGAGGTGTTGCTCTCTACAGACAACAGGGTGGCCATGTCCTCAGTGCAGGCTGTGATGTCTGATGTTCTGTTGTGCAAGTTGTGATTCTGAGGTTATATTTAGAACTGGATGCCAGATCCATAGAGTAACCAGCTCCATGGGTCACTATACAGTTGACTTTCATTCTTGAGAAAATCATCTTGAAATGAAATTGAAGAAAAAAAGGACATTCTACTTTGCATTCTTCTACAGACTTGAACATGAGTTTTGTACACCACTGTTTAGTGGACCGTAAAGCTCATGGAACTGAACAGACATCTGCTTTACACTGGGAAATGAGGCAAAGAACAGTGATGGGAAGGGTGAATTACTAAGTGAATTGTGGTTCTTTGTATAAGTGAGATATGACCCATTCTCAAAAGGTGCCCTTGTAACCCAAGAAAAATTTAACTGGATAGAAAGAAGGAAAAAAGAATAGAAGTGGAGTAAAAATAATATTAACAGTGTAATAATTCTAGTAATTTTATTTCTATGTAAAGAGATAATAGTTTAAGGCAGTCCCTGTAAATCTTGACTATAGTTTACCAAGTAGCCGTGTTATTTGTGATGGGTGACCCCTGAAGCCTATGTCACCAAGTAGCCGTGTTATTTGTGATGGGTGACCCTGAAGCCTCTGTCATCAAGTAGCCGTGTTATTTGTGATGGGTGACCCCTGAAGCCTCTGTCATCAGTACTTTTGAATGGCAAATACTTTTTTTTCTGTTCACTCTATTCAGTAGTCTAAATTCAAATGACTGATGATGCTGTTAGTCTGTGTTGATAATGAGAAAGCCACTATGACATTAGTCTGACACAATTAGTTCACAGTATTTGACATTTGCTCACAAACAAGGGGACAACTGCTAGCAAATCATTATTGTCTCCAACTTCTCAGGTGCACTGACAGCTCAGATTTCTACAAGGGTTGGAATCAGCCTGCACACTTTAACGTTGATAATTAAATTTTTTGGGGTGACATTGTGGCACCAAATGTTATTTTTATGACAGACTGTCAAGTTTTGTGAATTTTGCACACAAATATGTCATTTGGTTTCTTCTAAACGGATGCAGTAGCAACTTGATACATGGCTCATTCTCTGGAAAGGTACACAAGGAGGGGTTACGTCCTTAAATTGGTCAGACCAAAAGTATTACACTATAAGACCCAAATCTATTCAAGTAGACAAACAAAAAACATATTTAAGAAACACCATGAGCAATGGGAAAAGGCTGAGTGTAAAATTTGAGCTTTTATCGCTAGTTGTGTTGACAAAATGTGCCGATTTCAGCTGGCCAGTTTGTTACACGGAAAAACGAGAACTTTTCAGATAACAATTGCAACTGGATTTTCCTGTTAAATTTCAAAAAGAACGGTTGTATTTTAATCTATTACACACATACTTGACGATTACAGATCACGTTTGTAAAAATTTTGCACTTTTGTGAAACAATTAGGGATTTAATTTTGCTGACTTGTTCGTAACATGTCGTGTCCGATCGAAGGTTTTGTAAATATACTCGGCGGAAGAATATTAAGCAAACGAATTGACCCAATTCCATGTCCATTCAAAAACAGAATGTTTGAGAGAGTCATATTTGATAGAAAACACAATTTATGAAGGGAAACTTGCTAGATGTGAGATGAAATTGCGTCATTTCTGAATTTGTGTCCACAAAATGCGTTACGACACAGCAATCAACTGGACTACATTTTTCAAGGCAAACTAGTCCTGCAAGGGGAATAACTGCAAAGGTCCTACGCGGAAGGACATACTGAGTGATCCCTGTGTGGTTTTCACAAACTGCGTGTTCGCGGAAAGCAGTACTGTAAACTCAAATATGTGGTGTCCGCTTCGTTCGTCAGTGTTACGAACTAGAAATGCCCGCCATTTCTTCCAGTGTGCTAGCTGAAGATCGCCTACGATGGAAATTTCAGGATTTTAGTAATGTTTCTCATCGTTAAATGTGAAACTTTATTCCTTTTTTAATCTTTAGTTGTGCTTACCGATTGTTGTTGACTAAGTTTGTGAGGTGAAAATAGATCGAAAACCGGTTCGATCCGTCAAACGGAAACATTTCTTTGAAAATGTGTGGTTTCTTGTGAAATTAAACATAAAAGTGGACAGCATTACCCTTCATACCGGACCCAAAATTATTCCTTACCGTATCTTACAACTTTATTTAAAGTTTTGTTACTAAAATAGCATGTTTTGTCGATCTATTGCTTGTTCTTTCTTGTTCGTAAACAAGACACGATGGAAGTGTCTTTGTTACAACCTAGAGATTATCCTTGAGATATATTGTTAAAAATTTGTTTTGTTTTTTCCCCTGATGCTTTCATGGTGAAAAGGCTTTCTAGATCTTTGTTTACTTCTCTCCAATACGCAAGCAATAGTGATGGCACATCAATACTTAAATAACATGTGGATTTTGCTTTTGTTCAACTGGTTTGTAACAAGACACGATAAGTAAAGTGTCTAATTTTGTTCCAAATGTCAAGATTAATAAGTTATCTATTGCAAGCTATTTATGATGTGTTTATTAATCGTTTTCAACATGTTTTGTAAGGAAATTATCTGAAAACCATTATGTTTTGACCACATTTAATATCTGTTTGGCGTCCAGTGTTACAAACTAGAAATGTGGTCAAGCACCTCTTCATACCCCATTTACTTAGAAAAAGGCAAAGACCTTGCTCCAGTTTTACTCTAGATGATAGGTCCAAGCATTCTTTTACCTGAATATGTACTTTTAATACAAATATTTGATGAAAAATATTTCACCACCCATGTAACAGATTTGTGTACCTTTCCAGAGAATGAGCCACATTCCAATCAGAGACTGCATGACTTCATAGGTCACGAAGAACATAAATATTAGTACCTGCTAAGTAGGGTTTAGCTGACTTTCTTTACAGACAAATTCCTTCAGCAAATGTGTTCACATATCAAATCTACTATACAGAACAAAAAAGTTTTTTTGGAAAGTATGTCAAATTCAGTCACGATCAAACTGTTCGCTTGTACACATGAAACGGCATCGAATTTGATGGAGAAAAGCAACTCAATTTCTATAAGAATTAGTGTCAAATGACACATCTGCCTTAAGTTGTCTGATTTATTTCCTTAACATTCATCATTTTAGCTCTAGACAATACTTTTGTTATGAACAATAATAGTTCAAATGAACTTCTGACTGAACTTTGAGTAGTTCTGTTGGACTTGGCACCTTTTGAAAATGGCTCATGTAGTCTTATTGATAGTCATTATTCAGAAATCGGTTAAATCATTATAGAACTTTTGGGATTTAAAAAAAAATGTAATGAAAATTCTCTTTACGGTGAAAGTACAACCAATATGTGTAAAATGGTTGCAGGCATGTATTCTGCAATGACATACCTTCCTGATGGCGATATGTCAAAGTTGTTTAACATTAGAAAAAAAATTCTTTCGCATTTGATTGTCCATTCTGGTTTTCCACCAAATGACTTGTTCTTGTCCAGTGTATTGTCAGTGTCAACTGATGTGAAGACTTTTCAGGATTTTCATTACATTTTTTTTTAAATCCCAAAAGTTCTATAATGATTTAACCGATTTCTGAATAATGACTATCAATAAGACTACATGAGCCATTTTCAAAAGGTGCCAAGTCCAACAGAACTACTCAAAGTTCAGTCAGAAGTTCATTTGAACTATTATTGTTCATATCAAAGTATTGTCTAGAGCTAAAATGATGAATGTTAAGGAAATAAATCAGACAACTTAAGGCAGATGTGTCATTTGACACTAATTCTTATAGAAATTGAGTTGCTTTTCTCCATCAAATTCGATGCCGTTTCATGTGTACAAGCGAACAGTTTGATCGTGACTGAATTTGACATACTTTCCAAAAAACTTTTTTGTTCTGTATAGTAGATTTGATATGTGAACACATTTGCTGAAGGAATTTGTCTGTAAAGAAAGTCAGCTAAACCCTACTTAGCAGGTACTAATATTTATGTTCTTCGTGACCTATGAAGTCATGCAGTCTCTGATTGGAATGTGGCTCATTCTCTGGAAAGGTACACAAATCTGTTACATGGGTGGTGAAATATTTTTCATCAAATATTTGTATTAAAAGTACATATTCAGGTAAAAGAATGCTTGGACCTATCATCTAGAGTAAAACTGGAGCAAGGTCTTTGCCTTTTTCTAAGTAAATGGGGTATGAAGAGGTGCTTGACCACATTTCTAGTTTGTAACACTGGACGCCAAACAGATATTAAATGTGGTCAAAACATAATGGTTTTCAGATAATTTCCTTACAAAACATGTTGAAAACGATTAATAAACACATCATAAATAGCTTGCAATAGATAACTTATTAATCTTGACATTTGGAACAAAATTAGACACTTTACTTATCGTGTCTTGTTACAAACCAGTTGAACAAAAGCAAAATCCACATGTTATTTAAGTATTGATGTGCCATCACTATTGCTTGCGTATTGGAGAGAAGTAAACAAAGATCTAGAAAGCCTTTTCACCATGAAAGCATCAGGGGAAAAAACAAAACAAATTTTTAACAATATATCTCAAGGATAATCTCTAGGTTGTAACAAAGACACTTCCATCGTGTCTTGTTTACGAACAAGAAAGAACAAGCAATAGATCGACAAAACATGCTATTTTAGTAACAAAACTTTAAATAAAGTTGTAAGATACGGTAAGGAATAATTTTGGGTCCGGTATGAAGGGTAATGCTGTCCACTTTTATGTTTAATTTCACAAGAAACCACACATTTTCAAAGAAATGTTTCCGTTTGACGGATCGAACCGGTTTTCGATCTATTTTCACCTCACAAACTTAGTCAACAACAATCGGTAAGCACAACTAAAGATTAAAAAAGGAATAAAGTTTCACATTTAACGATGAGAAACATTACTAAAATCCTGAAATTTCCATCGTAGGCGATCTTCAGCTAGCACACTGGAAGAAATGGCGGGCATTTCTAGTTCGTAACACTGACGAACGAAGCGGACACCACATATTTGAGTTTACAGTACTGCTTTCCGCGAACACGCAGTTTGTGAAAACCACACAGGGATCACTCAGTATGTCCTTCCGCGTAGGACCTTTGCAGTTATTCCCCTTGCAGGACTAGTTTGCCTTGAAAAATGTAGTCCAGTTGATTGCTGTGTCGTAACGCATTTTGTGGACACAAATTCAGAAATGACGCAATTTCATCTCACATCTAGCAAGTTTCCCTTCATAAATTGTGTTTTCTATCAAATATGACTCTCTCAAACATTCTGTTTTTGAATGGACATGGAATTGGGTCAATTCGTTTGCTTAATATTCTTCCGCCGAGTATATTTACAAAACCTTCGATCGGACACGACATGTTACGAACAAGTCAGCAAAATTAAATCCCTAATTGTTTCACAAAAGTGCAAAATTTTTACAAACGTGATCTGTAATCGTCAAGTATGTGTGTAATAGATTAAAATACAACCGTTCTTTTTGAAATTTAACAGGAAAATCCAGTTGCAATTGTTATCTGAAAAGTTCTCGTTTTTCCGTGTAACAAACTGGCCAGCTGAAATCGGCACATTTTGTCAACACAACTAGCGATAAAAGCTCAAATTTTACACTCAGCCTTTTCCCATTGCTCATGGTGTTTCTTAAATATGTTTTTTGTTTGTCTACTTGAATAGATTTGGGTCTTATAGTGTAATACTTTTGGTCTGACCAATTTAAGGACGTAACCCCTCCTTGTGTACCTTTCCAGAGAATGAGCCATGTATCAAGTTGCTACTGCATCCGTTTAGAAGAAACCAAATGACATATTTGTGTGCAAAATTCACAAAACTTGACAGTCTGTCATAAAAATAACATTTGGTGCCACAATGTCACCCCAAAAAATTTAATTATCAACGTTAAAGTGTGCAGGCTGATTCCAACCCTTGTAGAAATCTGAGCTGTCAGTGCACCTGAGAAGTTGGAGACAATAATGATTTGCTAGCAGTTGTCCCCTTGTTTGTGAGCAAATGTCAAATACTGTGAACTAATTGTGTCAGACTAATGTCATAGTGGCTTTCTCATTATCAACACAGACTAACAGCATCATCAGTCATTTGAATTTAGACTACTGAATAGAGTGAACAGAAAAAAAAGTATTTGCCATTCAAAAGTACTGATGACAGAGGCTTCAGGGGTCACCCATCACAAATAACACGGCTACTTGATGACAGAGGCTTCAGGGTCACCCATCACAAATAACACGGCTACTTGGTGACATAGGCTTCAGGGGTCACCCATCACAAATAACACGGCTACTTGGTAAACTATAGTCAAGATTTACAGGGACTGCCTTAAACTATTATCTCTTTACATAGAAATAAAATTACTAGAATTATTACACTGTTAATATTATTTTTACTCCACTTCTATTCTTTTTTCCTTCTTTCTATCCAGTTAAATTTTTCTTGGGTTACAAGGGCACCTTTTGAGAATGGGTCATATCTCACTTATACAAAGAACCACAATTCACTTAGTAATTCACCCTTCCCATCACTGTTCTTTGCCTCATTTCCCAGTGTAAAGCAGATGTCTGTTCAGTTCCATGAGCTTTACGGTCCACTAAACAGTGGTGTACAAAACTCATGTTCAAGTCTGTAGAAGAATGCAAAGTAGAATGTCCTTTTTTTCTTCAATTTCATTTCAAGATGATTTTCTCAAGAATGAAAGTCAACTGTATAGTGACCCATGGAGCTGGTTACTCTATGGATCTGGCATCCAGTTCTAAATATAACCTCAGAATCACAACTTGCACAACAGAACATCAGACATCACAGCCTGCACTGAGGACATGGCCACCCTGTTGTCTGTAGAGAGCAACACCTCTTCCACGTCTCCACCCCAGGCTCATTTATCACAGATACAGTCATAGAGAGAGAACAAGTCTTCATCACAAGTATCACAAACAACATGAAGCTGGTTCATCAACATTAGAACTACACAACATGATCAATACTTTTATCTTTTGTTTGTAACAACTTGCATTTAATTTCCTGTGCTGCAAATTGATCCATAAACTAAAGCCTCCATAAAATCCCAAAGGGTACATTCATCCTCTGCAAAACAAAAGCTTTCAAGAAATTTTGATGCCAACATATAAATTTCTCAATGTTCACAAGGTTCAAAAGAATCATCTAAGGGTCGAAAGTGTAAAAGCAGGCGACTGACGACCTTTGCTCTGCTCTGTAGAAGCAGCTCCACCACTGCCAGATGCAGGCTCCCCACTGCGCCAGTCAGCTACTGTGTGCAAAGAAGGTAAATTGACTACACTGAGCAGAAAATTATAAAAGTTTTCATACAAACATTAACTTTAGGAAAAGCGTGGCAACTAGTGCACTCCTCTACTACAGAAAGTGAAATCCCCACTGCAAGGATCACAGAGGAAGCCGAAAACCAGAGACGGTCACAGCTACAGAGATAGCTGGCCTACAGGCACTTCCCGTGTGTATGCTCAGTGTTGCCCTCTCTCCATGGCAACTTCAACAGGAACCAAGGAAGCCAAGTCAAAGGGGCAAGATGTTCATATCTGCAGCCCTGCCAACTCTGGATGACTCCCCAAACAGATCCCACAGCACTGGTAAGCAGCAAATTAGCCAAAATAATCCTTAGTTGTTATGCTGTTAACAAACTCTGCTATTGCATTCTCATTTACACTTAAGTAGACTGCTTAATACAAATGGCAAACTTGCACATAACTACGTCCTGCCATCAGTTTTGCTCAGGGAACTACACCTGATGTAGACAATAGCCATGTCATCAAAAGATATAGGGGCAACTTATATATTTTAAAGATTTTACCATAAACTTTTTTTAAGCTATTGAACCGATACACAACTTTTCTTCTCAATACTAAGCTCTTGAAAGGATAAAAAACAAGCCTTTGTGCATGCAAGTTTTGAGTTCTTTTCCATCTTTTGTATCAACAACATATAACAAGTGGAATTTGCTAAACTAAACCACTATACAATCCACATACCACAACATTCAACCACGAAACCTTCTCGCCATCCACACCCAGCACGAGGAACGCACACAGCCGATCATCAGTCATTTCTGGATCCACTGGGGCCGCATCTTTGCTGTCCCAAAACTCCACTGCCCACCAGGCTCACAGCGCTATTGCACCACACAGGGAAGCTGCACACTCGAGCTCTCCACTGCGAAGTCCAGACCAACAGCTGCCTCAAGTTTCATGGATTCCCTAGCATTCAGCTGCCAAGTTGTGGAACAAGACTGCATTTCACTCAGAAAAGCAGATGTCATGCTGTCTCTTCTGCCAATGGAACCACAATGTCTGCATCCATGCCAAGGTCAGACAGTTCACTGTCCATCAGTTCACCACTGCACCTGCCTTTGCCTTCATGCCAAATGCCAGCTGCCAGCCAGCATGCATTGGCCTTGTAGGGCACACACCTTATGGAGAAATGTGCAGAGTCTAGACAGTATCAAACAGGCGGTGGGGGGAGATGATGTTCTAATCTTTGCTGCCATTGCAGAGTTTCAAACTTGACACTTCAGCACACGCTTGAATCCTGTTCACTCACCGCCTCAATTCATCAGGAATCCCACATCAGCATATCCCACATCTTGAAATGATTTGGTTTCTGGCACAGTTTTTCTCCTCCAGTGTGATCTTGTGAAGTCAGCCTGCCTAGCCTGCAGTAGACAGCTTGCAGCCTCAGGACTTGGGTGACAGATAAGACACCTCAAGTTATCTCTGTTTACAAAGGGTCATCACTGGCTGCCACTACAGGGAAAGTGCTCAACACATGCAAGCTTACTGTAGGTGTGAACTCTTCCTGTATGTCAGGCAGCTACTTGTGTCTGAAAGTGATGGACCCTGACAGACACCAAATAACAAAACAACAACACAGCTACACACCAAAGTCCAACAGGCACAGCACGCCGTGTCTGTCTCAGTCGTTAAGTGGTGACACTGGCTGCATTGTCCGACTTCACCGGGGAGCTTGCCGACAAGCTGGCCGACTCTTCTGGTGGCGGAAAGGTGGGCGAGAGAGAAGTCAGATTGATCTTGCTGAGGGCCAGGAAGGGGCCAGTGAAGTGAACTGGGATACTGATTGGGTGGAACACCACAGGCCCCGAGGACTCTTCCACCTTGTGGAAGATCTCCGGGATGTTGGTCGGGTGAATGGAGATGGGGACGTAGTGGGTGCCCGTGGGATGGAGCACAAAGCCAGGCAGGGGGGTGGGGGCAAATCCTTCCACTTCCTTGTTGTCAGAGCCAGAGCCAGAGCCGGAGCCACTGCCGTTGGAGCTGGCGTTGGAGGAGACAGAGGCGGGGTACATGGAGGAACCAGAGCCGTGACTGCGAGCCTTGTTCTTGGAGAGGCGGCGGCGAGAGGGCAGCATCTTGGCCTCCCTCTCCCGCGATGAGCTGGATGATGTGTCGCTTGTCTGGTGCTGGCGTCCGTTCTGCTCCTCCTGTGAGAAGCGCTTGGTGATGTTGTGCTTGAATTTGTAGCCCGTGTCCTTGTTGCTGATGCTTACTTCCGACCGGTCGGATCGCTCGGACCGCTCGGATCGCTCGGACCGCTCGGATCGCTCGGAGTCATGGGCAAAGTCTGTGGACCCCACGCTGGAGGCGGTTCCCATACCACTGTCAGCCTGCACCTTGGGCTGCTCAATGGTGGAGGACTGCTGGCTGCAGCACGACTCGGAACCACTGTTCCACAGAGGCAGAGCATCCCGCTGACTCAGCAGATTCCGCAGCTGCTTGTCCCGGGGGGGCAGGAGGGGAGGCCCGTTGCTGGGCAGGTGGATCTCAGGGGTGAGAGGTTCAGGGGGAGGGGGAAGGTGGAAACCATTGGCAGGATATGGAGAGGTTCCCCTAGAGTTGGAGAGTTGCTCACCAAGTTCCATTCCACCCTTTTCTGACATGTCCATGGGAGTGGCTGCAATGACAAGCACAGAGTTGGCATTCAGTGTCAGGTTTCTTGCAGAGGAACTTACGCATTTTTCAAGCACATTTCACAAGTTCATTATAGAAATGAAAATAATCAGCAACCAGCAATAATTCTTAGATAAGATGAAATGTATGCCCTGCAATGACGTAAACTACTTGCAATGAAGAGCTCAGTCATGCACTGGTTGCGTCATCAGCCTCAGGACAGTGGGCTCCTTTGCTGGAGAGCTTGGTGAAGGCACAAGGGCAGAAAAGGAGTCAAGCCCTGCATGAGTTGCTCAATAAGCTGGGTGCCAAGGGTCACCATGCAAACTGGGCACAGCCACAAACTGTGGCCCTTCCACACATCACAGTTCATTCATCTTCCCTGCCACAATTGCAGCAGAATTGTTTCTGGCCAGTATCATGCTTGGCCAACAGTTTTGTAAGGGTATTACTGATAACAATCAAGCTTTTTGGTCTGTCTTTTTCCCATTTTGATATGGCATGCATATCTTTGAAATATTCTCTTTTTAAAATTTACTTTAAGACAAAGAGAAAAGTTTTAACACAACTGGTCAACTCTCATCTACAGCAAACTTGGAAAAATGTTTCAAGCGAGTTCTAATCCATGAGTGGAGATCACTGATCGAGTTGAGACAACTTTGCTTGCGTTACAAAAAGGAAACATTGAAAACTGCAAGAAAGATCACAGCCTACATTACCCATGTGCAGGCAACTACACCTCTCTGAAACAGGAGAAGGGCGCAGTCGTTGAGAGATTGCAGGCGAGACCGAAGGAAGGCTGTGGTAATTATATCAAATATGAGTAAACGTAGCACACAAGACATAGGCCTCCATCGTCACATAAGATGAATCCACTCCAAAAATCTGACAGGCAAGATGTGCCTCGTACAAACAAATAAGCCATTGAGCAGGAGCTGGACACAAAATTAGACAATTTCACGCGAGATGTGTGGGCAAACAGAAAGGAGGACTCTGCAAATCAAAGGCACTTCAAGTGTCAAGATTTGTCATCCCTAAGCATGGCTGCTGAGCGGGGGACACTACACAGGCAGTGGGACACAGCGGCCATGATTGCAAGGATTCCTGGCCACACTAACAGCAGGGAAGCCAGACCCACAGGCCTGAGGGGTCAAAGTTCATCTGGTTCCATTCATGAGAATGCCTCTGTGCTATGAAACAATGACATCTCTCACTTTCAAAAAGAAACCAATGAATATTCATACAGTAAATGAGCCAAATTGGATCAAGGTCATACCAAGTAGCAAAGAAATGGCCAAAACCAAAATTTGAATAATAATAATAATAATAATGTGTGGATTTATATAGCGCCTTACCATGAGTTAAGACATGCTCAAGGCGCATAATCCAATAATGATAATTCTGATACAAGTTTCTTTCTTATAAAGCATTTTTGCTTTTCCTTTTGTAAAAATTCTCATGAAAGGAAAGGTAAAGTGCATAATGTCCACAAAGCAATGTTGTTGATGTCAGCACAATGAAGCCTATTCTCAGACAATGTTGAAGATGATGATAAGCCACAAAATATGACTATCATGGGTTACTACAATAAAGTTTGTGTCCTTGCCATGTAAGTGAATGAGGTGGCTCACGGGAAATTCTTTGCGCTGACAGCCAAGTCAAACAGAGAGACTGCACACACCACTAACACACATGCCAGCTACACACTAGCACAGCAAGCCATCAATGTTGGAGACGATACCTCTGGCAGTAATTCCTCATGGTCCCATTGATTTTCCCACCTTTAACTCGAGCCAGAGCTGACACATGAGCAGAGCACATGGCTCATGGTGCAGACTCATTATCAAGGCAAAATATCTACTCGTATCAACAAATCCTGGCATTTTCAGTTCGCTGAGCAAAACTTTTCACATGGCAAATTATTGACTAGTTGTGAAACCTCTTCTCTTTGATACAGGACGTCATTGACAATAGACCGCGACCCATCCAAAAATGCTGAAAGCCTTTCTGTGGTTCTTCCCAAGGGTTTTGCATGCAGCTTGAGAACAGAGAAAGGCAGGCTGGTCAGACCCGAGTTCTTCCTGCTGCACTACATTGTGGCAAGGGAAAGGTTTGATCAAGATTCAGATGTCCACAGCACATCTACTGATGAACGCCGTCTCTCAGTCACGTGCAACCTGCTCCAACTCCACGAGTGGAATTGATGATAGATCTCTCGCAGAGTTTGCATTTGTACCTTACTGACGAGTAATTCTTGCACAAAGGTGCATTAAAAATCATAGCAATTATACACAGGATGGTCTTTAGTGGGCAACTTAGGTTCCCCTCAAAATCACTGAAAAATGTTCCATAAATCATCCCAAATTTGATCAGGCTTGTTCAAACGCACTGCAAAAGCTCTGATGGCATTAGAGTTGTAGACAGAAAATTGCTCAAGTCAACTTCAATTATGCTTCATATCCCACTTGTCAGAGCAGGTTATACTTTGTGAAACCTCTATTTCAACATAATGATAACCCAACACCTTCAACTGATGGATAAAAGGATTACTACAGCTGAACACATCATTCATCAATAATGATGCTAATACCAAAGCAACAGTTTGCTTTTGAACTCCAATCTTTCACATCATGTCATTTTGTGTGAATCAACCCAAATTTACAGTTACACCCTCCATCATGACAGACAGTGGCAGTGCATTACCCAGCCTATTGTTAATGTGAGGCACACACACACACACACACACACACACACAGACACACACACACACACATACACACACACATATACACACACACATACACACACACACACAGACACACACACACAGACATACACACAGACACACACACATTCACACACATACACAGACACACACACACACACACACAGAGACACACACACACACACACACACACACACACACACACACACAGACACACACACACACACACACACACACACACACACAATGTGATTATGGTAATCCAACAGACCCTATTTTTCTCTGCCTACTCTAAACTTTTATTCGACCATGAAACAACAAAAAAAGGAAATAAAGAACTGCATGCAGTTTCATCTTCCCTGCCCTAAAAGCACTCGGGAAATTATCTATTTAATTAATTAAGTTTTTAAAAAGAATTTTCTGTGAAAGAAAGTTTGGTTTATGTTCAGTCTGGCCTCCTCTATACAAAAATTTATTTTTAGTTCAGGCTGACCTACTGACCTTTGTTGTTGTTGCTGTGTTACCATAACAACTTGTTTTTTTTTTAGGGGGGTTTTGTTCCTGACTGAAGGCTGGATGATGAATCTTTCATGAGGAAGCAGGCTACCAACTTGGATGATGTTGTGAGAAGCACTTAGGGGGGGTTGTTCCTGCCTGAAGACTGGATGGTGAATGTTTCATGATGAAGCAGGCTACCAACTTGGATGATGTTGTGAGAAGCACACCCTTTCTCTCATCATGCACAACTCCACAAATACACTTAGACTCTTCACACACACAAGGTCAGTCCACTATTTTGGGGGTGACAGCAGTCTACATAATGCTAAATTACTGGAACAACAAAAACATGTCTGAGAGCATTACAATGAGTAGACATGAACAGACCCTCATAAGGGTGAAGACAAAAGAACAATGTTGTCATTCTCTACACTGCCACCTGCAAGATGAGGGCAAAACATTGAATTGTTCTACAAGCTGGCTGCAATACAAATGAATTATGAAATGTTTCTTACAGATATTCATAGCACAAGACATGATTCACAGTTGCTAGAACATTTTAGATGTACTAAAGTATATTTACATGACAAAACATTTCAAATTTAATGCCAATTAATGTTTTGGACCAAATTTCAACAATATTTCAACACCTTCATTCTCATCACTGTATATCATTTAAGAAAATCAAAACTGCTTGCTGACGCTTCTTTATCATTACGTTGCTTTGTCATCAGAGCAGATCAAGGCATTCTACACTGAAACCATTCTGCCCAGAGGGGCCAAAAGGAGAGATGCCTACGTGTGGAAGGCGTTGGTGGCAGGAACTTTTGGCCGAGCTTGTTGAGATGGTCCATGAGCATGGCACAGAAGTTGTCTGCAATACTGGCACCCTCCACCTCCATCAGGAAGCGCACGACTTCGTCCTGGCACTCCTTGAAGCCCATGTAGAAGCGTCCCATGCAGCACGGGCGCTGCCCCTTCAGCATTGAGCTGTCGTCCACATCGAGACCTGCACAGCGCAAGACAAGGTCCTGAGGCGATGTGAAGTCACTCCATACAACAGACATCATTTCCACAAAGAGTGACGTGGTGAGAGGGAGCACACAATACACTGCTGCACATATTGATATCAACAACACCTTTACCTCTACCACCTTCAGAAAGGCTGAGTAGCTTATATTCAAATGTCGGTAGAAAGGGAAAATCACAACTGGTGGGGGCAAAGTGCATCCATCCCAACCAGTTCACAGAAATCACTGGACATGAAATACAAACAAGGGGACAAGTTAATGCTCACTAAGCATAAAAAATCCATTTATCTTTATTTGTTACAACACTACTTGCTCCTTGCATTCCTGCACAGCAGTCACGCAAAGTCTCCTCAATAACAGTCACGCAAAGTCTCCTCAATAACAGTCACGCAAAGTCTCCTCAATAACAGTACATTGACCACAGGGAACCAACCAAGTACACTGGTCTTTCAAAAGATCTAACTCAGCAAAGTGGCTCGGCTAGTGCACAATTATTTGCGACATGCAAGGTGATCGAGTTTTATGTTCCAGTATCTGTTGGTGCAGCCTGACTGCACTGCTGGCTTCAACTGGGCATGGCTCACAGCCGGCCATCCAACTCTCACACATCAGCTGGTGGGCCAAGCTCTTATCAGGAGGGAGGTGCACATGCAAGATAATTATTTCACCACCAGCGGCCATCACTATCAGTAGATCAGTGGATGTGACTGTTGTCCATGTGGCAAAGAAACAGCACAACTGCAAGAGACTAGGGGCATCTTTACCTGTACAGGCAAGCTTCCTCTGCAGAGTGTTGATGTGCTTGGTGGCCAGCTCGATGATTTCAGTCTTCTCAATCCGACCCTGACCCTGCAAAGAGCAAGAGGGAAAAAGGTGTCAACACCAGTCTCAAACATCACCAGTCTCAAACATCACCAGTCTCAAACATCACCAGTCACCAGGTCAAGGCAAGTGCACATGTCATACATATTCATATATTCAGGGCATCTGCCTGCACACGTCAAGCCACAGAGCAGGCACTTTGCACAAAGAGGCAAATTTTATGGTCCATCTTCTCTAGCAGTGAGCATATTCTAAGGCCTGAGCAATCATATCTGAATATCCTTTGGGTGAACTTCAAACACAAACAGTATCCTTACTCTGTGTGTACATATCTACAGACCAAAGTCAAGACAAAAGAGCCATCACCTACATGCAATAATACAATCCATTGTACCGATTCCATTTTTCTTGGATACACATCTGAAAAAAATCTCCACATGCAATGGACAAGCATGCAAATATGCCAACACATGCATACATCAACAACTCTCTCATGCAAATGCATATGCATGAGAAAAAACAACAACACACGCACACCCTCGCACGCACACCCTCGCACGCACACCCTCGCACGCACGCACGCACACACACACACACACACACACACACACAGTCTCTTCCTACCTGCTTGATGTAGGTCGAGGGGATGAGACGACTGAGATCAGCCAGGCAGTTGTTCATGCGGTCCCGCCGCCGCTTTTCAATTATTCTGTGAGACATCGGGTCCTGCAGCAAACAAACAAAAAACTCAACATGCGATGCATGTTCCAGATATGCACACACATCATCACCAGGGCAGACACTGCGTGTTACAGACATGCACACACATCATCACCGTGGCGGACACTGCGTGTTACAGACATGCACACACATCATCACCATGGCAGACACTGCGTGTTACAGATATGCACGCACATCATCACCATGGCGGACACTGCGTGTTACAGACATGCACACACATCATCACCATGGCGGACACTGCGTGTTACAGACATGCACACACATCATCACCGTGGCGGACACTGCGTGTTACAGACATGCACACACATCATCACCGTGGCGGACACTGTACTGCATGTTACAGACATGCACACACATCATCACCGTGGCGGACACTGCGTGTTACAGACATGCACACACATCATCACCGTGGCGGACACTGGGTGTTACAGACATGCACACACATCATCACCAAGGCGGACACTGCGTGTTACAGACATGCACACACATCATCACCAAGGCGGACTGCTGCGTCACACTGCCAATCAAAGCACTGTCAGCAGTCCTTGCCAAGTGGAAGAGAAGCAGGGGAAGAAGAGCAGGGGAAGTAGAGGCCAGAAGAGTCTGCAAGCATCCCTAAGATGCCATGAGTCTGCTAGGATGAGGATCCAGCATTCCAGACATCAGGCCAGGAACAGCCAGGCGCCTCTCCACTCCCCAAGGGCCCGTCCTCTCCACTCCCCAAGGGCCCGTCCTCTCCACTCCCCAAGGGCCCGTCCACCCTACTGGCTGCTCCACTTGAGTGGGCCATGAAAGCTCTACAGCTGCCAGCTCCACCTACTCAGGGAGGCAAGGCATCTAGTGGCATCAGCACTCCCAGACAGCCCTTTCCCTACGTAACCAGCAGTCAGGAGAGAAGAGAGGCAGAGAGGAGAGAGGGAGGGAGAGAGAGAGAGAGAGAGAGAGAGAGAGAGAGAGAGAGAGAGAGAGAGAGAGAGAGAGAGAGAGAGAGGAGAGAGAGAGAGGAGGAGAGAGGAGAGAGAGGGAGAGAGAGAGAGAGAGAGAGAGAGAGAGAGAGAGAGAGAGAGAGAGAGAGAGAGAGAGAGAGAGAGAGAGAGAGGGAGAGAGAGAGGGAGAGAGAGAGGAAGAGAGACAGACAGACAGACAGAGACACTTAGTCAGGCAGACATAACAGCATCACAGCAGTAGGCAAAAAACACCAGCTCTACCAACAAATTGCCTCATGCAGTACACACAACAAATTGCTTCATGCAGTACACACAACAAATTGCTTCATGCACTACACACAACAAATTGCTTCATGTACTACACACAACAAATTGCCTCATGCAGTACACACAACAAATTGCTTCATGCACTACACACAACAAATTGCTTCATGCACTACACACAACAAATTGCCTCATGCACTACACACAACAAATTGCCTCATGCACTACACACAACAAATTGCTTCATGCACTACACACAACAAATTGCTTCATGCACTACACACAACAAATTGCTTCATGCACTACACACAACAAATTGCTTCATGTACTACACACAACAAATTGCCTCATGCACTACACACAACAAATTGCTTCATGTACTACACACAACAAATTGCCTCATGCACTACACACAACAAATTGCCTCATGCACTACACACAACAAATTGCCTCATGCACTACACACCAAAAAGCAGAAACAGCAGAAGGCAGGAGTTATGCCTCAAAACAATTATACTTGTTCATCCATGGATTAGAATTACTTCATCTTAGTCCTTATCTCTCCAATGGAACATAATTTCATTACAGGAAAAAATCAATAGAATCTTTGTAAACTATATCATATGCTCACATCAATATGGATCCCTTGTTCTAGCTCATTTTGTTCAGGACAAAACCTGTATTCAACATGAGTAAACCAAGGGAGGCAACTCCTGAACCTTTAGCAACTGCCATACATAGTGCCGAGTCATTGCGAAACATTTCGGACACTGATGCAAAGTGGACCTCATAAACAAATGACACCACCACAGGAAGTCCGTGCCTGAGATGTCCACGTTACACCAACCACAGTCTACCCTCTCAATGATGTCTCCACATTCCACAGCTCATCATTGCATGGGGTTTGAACTCAAAAGCTTAACCTTTATCCTGGTAGTCCTGGCATATATATATGCTATATTATATAGTATGAGGTCATGACTGGGCAAAACCTGCTAGCTGCAGCATGAATGGGCAGGTCATGGAATGTGCTTTCAAAAATATTACCCAAAAATTCAGCATTCACATTTTCTTAATTATTAATACCACGACACAGACTTATTTGGGGGGACTTTTGTGTCAGAGTATTTCTGGTGTAGATTTTTCTATATTTTGTTGGATACTTAGCAGAGCACGTATAAAAGGGTATGCAACTTGAAATGTACCTTTCTTTCTCTTTTCTTTTTTTGCAGCCCCAAGACCAAACTGTCTAAATCATGATGCCACGATAAGGGTTAAAAAAAGATTGTGCTGCAGGGAGAAATTCCAAACTACAAATCTACTGCTAGGATTTTTTTCTAGGGGGCAGTAAAAGCAATTAAATGCTGGCACATAAACTTGTTTTTAATCTTTAGATATTACACACATTAGTGCAATAATCAGCAATCTGGCAGTCGTATCTGCAACTGTGCAAGTCATAAATGCGAAAACAAGTCGGATGACATGTGCTTACCTGCCATCCCTGAATGTCACCAAACAGACTTGCCACATGCAACAAACATGCTTTGCAGACAAGAGCAGGAAAATGAGTCACCTACCCTTGGGGCTTTGGGTCGCTTGAGGTTCTGGAAATCAAGTTCCTCCAGAGACGTAGAGAAATTTAGTGATCTGAAAGAGAGAAGATGGTGGATGGTAGAAACACACAGTCACTTTCAATCATGCAGCAGTGGCAGCTCTAGCCTAGGGCGCAAGTGGCAAGCAACTTGAATCTGGGCAGTTACAGACGTTACAGACGCACGTCACCCTCCTCCTCTTCACTGTCATTGGAGACCTGCAATGTTCAGACCACTACTGTCACTGAACCTGATTTTACAGACGCACGTCACCCTCCTCCTCTTCACTGTCATTGGAGACCTGCAATGTTCAGACCACTACTGTCACTGAACCTGATTTTACAACAGCCTCAGCCATGAAACAACTGCCTACACTCTGTGGCTGGCAAATTCTTCATCCAGTTTGTGAATTCATGTAAAAATACAAATCTGTTTACACCTATTAAAAACTTCCAGCTCTTTTCTTTTTAAGCACCCAAATGCTAATTTTATCTCTTTTATTGAAGCAACTGTGAAGAAAGAGACACTCCTTAAGTTTCGAATCAAGCCTTGGACCATCAAAGCTTTTCAAGTTTCCATCAGAATGGACATTTCTTTTGAGTTGCTGCATTTACATACATATGTATCTGTAATGACCAGCAAGGTTTGTCTTTAAGAACGATTTTCTCACTAATAATTTTCATACAAACAAAAATGTAGATTCTTACAGAATTGTGCCATTTTGTTTGGTCTTTCTTAAATTCTAAACTCCATCAAAATCATTCAGTTTCAGCACACAGTAAAGTGGTTCTTTGGCATCAAAGCTATCTCGCTTCTGGGGGGGGAAGGCCATACATGCTTACTCAACTGATACAGAGATAGATAGAGAGAGAGAGAGAGAGAGAGAGAGAGAGAGAGAGAGAGAGAGAGAGAGAGAGAGAGAGAGAGAGAGAGAGAGAGAGAGAGAGAGAGAGAGAGAGAGAGACAGACAGACAGACAGACAGACAGACAGACAGACAGACAGACAGACAGACAGACAGACAGACAGACAGACAGACAGACAGACAGACAGACAGACAGACAGACAGACAGACAGACACAGAGTGCATGTGTGTACAAGTGCTGCCCAGCACAGCTCTATTGTACTGAATCCTGCTTCTTCAGGTCAGCCTGGCAAGCCCTCCAAGCTGAGTGGAAAAGAAAACTAATTATACATGCAGTATAAAACCTCTTATTCTTGTATGCATGCGAGTCCTGGACACTCACGTCTGAACTACAGAGACGGATACAAGCCCTGGAATGAGATGCTACCGCAAGATTCTGAACATCTCATATAAAGACCATGTCACGAATGAGGAAGTCAGCAACAGGATCAGGAGAGCATTTGGACAGTACGAAGACCTGCTCTCAATCGTGAAAAGCAGAAAGCTGAAGTGGTACGGTCACGTGTCAAGAGGCAGTGGGCTGGCCAAGACCATCCTACAAGGTACCGTACGCGTACCAGGTGGGAGAAGGAGAGGCAGGCAGAGAAAGAGGTGGGAAGACAACATCAAAGAGTGGACAGGCTTGACCTTTGCTGACTCACAGCGAGCCACAGAGGATAGATATCGTTGGAGAAAGATTGTCGGAAAGTCATCAGTGGTGCCTCAACAACCCATCTCAGGGTTAAGAGACTGAACTGAACTGAAGAAACCTCATCCTGCTGGGAGAGCCTTAGTTAGAGTGACTACTTTTTTTAATGTGTGGAAATATGGAAATAAATCTCAAGTATCTTGCTTCAAATTTTGCACACACACACACACACACACACACACACACACACACACACACACACACACACACACACACAAACACACTTTTTTTATTCACTGGGTCTGAAAACTGAGTTCTCAGCTGAATCAGCTCAAGGGTTCAACTGGATTGATTCAACAGACATGCCATATGCTTCCTCATGTCCGTGCAATTCACACACTACTTAATTTACAGAGTTGCACTCCTCTAAGATGACTATGTACAATGCTTTGTCACTTTATTGCATCGTGCAAAACAACGAGGAGTTTGGTTGTTTACAATCATCAATGGGGAACCATATGGGGAGAGAGGCCTATCCTACACCACTCACCAGGGATTGGGAGATAAATTTTCATTCATTATAAGAATTCAAGCAGTTCCCAGAATTTGATAAAATGAAACTTCAATTGTGTTGAATTGACAAAACGCAATCCAGCGCATTCCAATGTTTCCCAAATAGTGCTTGCGGTATGCCACGTAAACAGTGCTCCCTCCAGGCTCCACTCCTGCAAAACAACATTCTTGCATCCTCAGCGCAGGTCCCACCAACGTCTGAGCGAAGTTCAAATATTGCGTCGAGGAAGTCGGGTGCTCATGCGTCATTGTGTGCTTGACACAGTCGCACGGCACGCGTGCCCTCGCGTGTTGTCAACACTGCCCTTCCAGAAGCCTCTATGACCTCCGGTGCAGCAAATTTCAGTCAACACGTGGCTAAAAATAGCGCGCTGCACATTCAGCGAGGTGGCATCGACTGCACCGCGCTGCGCCCTTGGCCCACTTCCTGCACCCAAATAAACACCCAGCACGTCCACCCCTCCAATCCCATCGGTCCGTGGCCACCAACCCCCGTCCCAAGCGCCGCTCCACATCCTACGTGCATGCGCAACAACGCAGCACTGAACCACCTTCACCTTGGCGCTCACTCCACTTCGCGCGTACTCGAGACCGTGATCCGGGTCCCGGGTCCCAGGTCCGTTCGTGTTTGGAGTTGTGGGCTGGTGTCAAACGCATGATCATGGCGCTCTATATCACACCTGGTTATCAACCATCGCCTGTCACTTTTTCGAGTGTTGATCGTACCCTTAGGCAAAGCTTTATCATTGTTTACGCTGCCTACTTTTGCTTATCAATCAATATCGTCGTCCAAAAATATTGCCTCGAGTTATGAGACATCATCAGTTTTCACGTGTGCAAGTATGATTCTATCCCTTTCTCGTTTTCCAGGGAAAACCTAAATTACCAATTTCTAACACAGAATCCAAGGCATGCTTGACATTCAAACTCCAGTAGAAGACTTGCCCTGAGAAGTCTCAGTGATGAATAAAGTGGTAGGTAGTTTCGAATGGGGATGGGATGGGATGGGACGGGACGGGATGGGATGGGATGGGATAGATGGATAAGATAAGATAGATACAAGGAGGAGGAACAGAAGAAGGAAGAGGAATGAGGAGACCAGCCTGCCACATAGAACAAAATCTTGAACCCAAAAGTTTCTAGCTTGAGAAAGCACACATGAACATTTCAGAATAGTGAGGATGGATGGATAGTGTTTTACGGCCTATCAGCCTTGCAGGCTATGTAAGGCCATTAAGCATGGAAATCACTAGAACAGTTTAGAGTAAACGCAAATCAAGTCACGGTGTCCCTAGGTATTCACCTCCTATGAATCGCTTAGGGAGAAGTGGTGGGTCAATTCTTACTCCGAACCCACAGGGGGACCAAATTAGTGAGAGGCACTTCTTAATGTTAAAAGTGGCAGCAAAACATTTACAAAACCGAGGCATTGTGGCCTTTCCTTGGAAGTCAACAACCATTATCAGTTCATGTCTGCAGAATATATTTAGCCATCTGCTTTCCATGGGGAGAAATATCTGCATTTTTCCTGAGAGGATGGGCATAAAAGCATGTCTTTACTTTGCAATGAAACTACACAGATCATAGACAATTCCACCCAAACCAGTTTGACAAGAGGTTCAAGCACACTTTCCAGCAGCAAACAAATCATTCCATTTGTTGACAAAGACTGAAAGAGTTTAAAACTGCATTACTCCAGTAATTCCTTTCCCTTCCCCCAAAATGGCTGCACTTAATCCAAGCTTTAATACACAATACCACTTCAGTGATAAAACCTTTAGTCAAGAGAATGTATTTCAGGCCAGGCCAACATGAGGATTATCCATTCGGATGTGAAGTACGAGGTGAAGTCCCCCTACCCCAAATTCCCTAGGCCTATACCATGGCAGGGAAAACTCTCAACCAGTGAAAAGATGAGATCATTGGGAATTCCAAAGCATGATAGAGGTCCTCATTGTCTGCACAGACGTGGGGAGACTGGACATCTGCAGAGACTTGCAAGGCCTCACAAAGAATCCATCAGAGCAACATGCACTCAAAGACAGATAAAATTTCAAAGGCCATCAAAGTGTTATGGGTCACTAGTAATCGCATGTGACTCCAAGTCGCTTACAAGTACACTCATGTGCAGCAGTTTCCTTGCTCTTTCAACAACCTCAGGTGTCCACAAATGTGGTTACTTTCTTATTAACGTTTTATCCCATTCTACATACATTATCATTTTCACATGAAATCCATCTCTCCATCTCTAATCCAAATACTACTATAGTATAAGATCATACACACACACACTTGCTTCCACCTCATACTCTTCTACTTTCAGCCTTACACGGCTCCATTCCACACACTTCATATACATGTAATCTTTGAGTGTCCACATACTAATACATAGGCAGACACACAATCAAGCACGCAAGCACACACACACACAAGCAAGCACACACACACACACACATACAAGCAAGCACACACACAAGCAAGCACACACACACACAGCACACACACACACACACACACACACACACACACACAAAAGGCACACTCATTCCTATATATATACAAGGAAACATACTGCATTAAGATGAAAACAAATATGCAAGGATGTAAAATTCTACATTGTTTTTATTGGCACAACAACTTCAAATTTGACGTTGAAAAAGCTGTCAAGATATGAAACCTGGAATCCACAAATTAAAACATTTATGAAAAGCCAGACAGCAAGAAGCCACTAATGCCAGCATGTACTCAGCATCTGGCAAAGTCATTATTTAATTTTTACTTTCCAAAACCTGTCATTCCCTGCGAGTAATTTCACTTTCAGCAAACCCCCATGTGGCCTACGTTTACCGAGACCAGCACAATCCCAACCTTACAGAACAAATCAGTCATATTAGCATTGCACAGCTGCATGGAACAGTCTCACAAAACAATATCTACAAAACTCCTACAACAGTGCCATGAGAAATGAGATCATAATGGTGAGTTGGCATTTGGATCAGCAAACACTTTCTGTCCTGAAGTAACATGATCTCCCAGACCTTTTAAATCCATATTCCCATTCTTCTTTAAAACAGTGTGACTGATCCACGGCATTCACACCACCAGCCATCAGTCAAGAAAGAGTATGTCTTTCAAGTTTAATGCTTTTAGACGTGCAGGCAATATGAACAGTCTTGATCTGAACACTTGGCATTCCCCAACCAGCCTCACACCATGTTTTCCAGTTCCCAGTGTCTATCTGTCTTCCTGGCAGCCTCAGTCACGTTTACCTGAGCCTGTCCCACAAATAGTGTGCAAGGTCTGCAGTGTGACAAGAAAGCTTTGTCCTTTCCTCAACATCCTCCAGACTTTTGCATTGTCCCTAATGTTCTTTACACTCAAGGCATTCACATTTACATACAGTAAAGCCATTCCTGGTTGCTCATCAGCAATAAACATATCCTCATCTGGAAGTAAGTTGTGGAGTTGAGAAAGACGGCCCATTTCAACAGTTTTCAGCTGATAAGGAAATACAGTCTACGGGTCACCCTGCCTTCTCTAGCCACCAGTTTTTCTTTTCTGTTTTTTTCCAAGTCCTCTGGAGATAGGGTCTGGGGTGGCGCTCCACTGGGTGAAAAATGAGCATCCACTGTACTGCAAGTCTGACACTGGACAGACAGCCCTCTGTAAAGCCAGATTTCAGTCTGAACTCCACTGTACTGCAAGTCTGACACTGGACAGACAGCCCTCTGTGAAGCCAGATTTCAGTCTGAACTCCACTGTGTCCACTTTACACAAAATGCTGTATATGATGCAATACCCTATACTGAATTTAATATGCTTTTTTTTTCCTCCTCAGCTTTTACTTGAAGTAAGTGTAACTACACATGAAACTCCACACACACACAAATAATGACTAGTCTAAAATAATTTTCAAATACCCATGTATATTGTATGGATTTTAGTAGTAGGCATCTCATTTCGCTGCATTTCACAAATTACAATCAGTAAGAAATGCCAAGGAAATATTGAAGATACAAGTCATTGAACATACTGCAGGCTTTTTTTTTTCCTTCATGAGCAGAAAAAGTAATTCGCTTGTGATCAGGGTTTATTGTTCGTCTGATCGTAGTCAAGCATGAACCTCGTTTTCTTGTGACCATGGTCATAATGTATCGATAGTGACCTATCTGACCTCCTCAGTGGCTGCGAGCAACAAAAATAAAATCTTCAACTGCAACAGCTATGTTCAGGCACATCGAATAGATGTGTACGGTGCACTCGGAGAAACGTGCCTGGCTTAGTGCACCTGCCATTCGCCACCGCCTACGCGATTTCTCATCACTTGGAAATTATACCAGGCTTCGAACGCCATTTCTCCCAGTCAAAAATACACAAACCTAGCCTTTCGATGGAGTGTGGTATGTACGAGGGATATCATATCGCAACCGACCTAGAGGCCGCCCGGTCGACTGCTGTCAGCACGCGTGTGTCTCCATGTGACACCTCAATTTGCATTCATACACCGTAACGAGGCCACACCACCAAGTCACTGTCAAAAATACATACAACCGCCAGAAGGCGGCAAAAAGGACGACATGTGGGGAACAACGGGTGAACTCTATCATTCTGCATCGAAATACACCACCCTTCCGGAAATTTGTGTCAAAACATACTGACAATCTGGGGGAAGCAGTGTTCAAAAAACAAAAACATGGTGGTACCCCGCTACAGCATTCATTCGCACCCACGTACCTATCTGACTCTATCTTGAGTCGCTTGGTGTCCGGTTCTTCAAGTCCAGTATCCATAATGGTTTAATCCAGTTGCGAATGATAAACGCATAGTCCAAATTTGAGGGAAACGCTGCAACAGTAACACTCTCCCTCAGCGCGCCACGGACATCGAGCGTTTCTGAAGACTTCCCTCACGGCGAACATGTCATGCTTTCACTCACGTGCCTGCAACTGGCTCCTGTGACGTCATGCATATTTATGAGGTTCAAGTCACGCGACAGGGAGCATGTCTGTGTTGTGGCGGATCTATTTTGAGCGCTCCAGAGCTACATTAGACGCCTCCTTCTCAGTCGCTGCATAGGAGGCGCACAACGTAACTCTGCTGCTGGTCAGTGCAACATACGCGCTGTGCACACGTACACACTCAGCTCTGATGGGGAGGGCGCTTGCTTCCCGCCTGTTTGCTTAGTGGCGCAAGACTCAAAACAACTGCTGCTCTGGCAGAAAATGTGTAGCTCATGTTCAGTTGGGTCGAAAATATCTGGCGTAGCGGAAAATCGAGAGACAATGAGCGAAATACATTTTACAGTACGTCACACCATCACCATGCAGCCTGAAATTTGATTCCTGGTCGCCTGCCTGATTTCAGGACGGACTCAGACCATATAATAGGGCCAGCCGCGTGAGACAGAAGGAGAGAATGCAGCAACCGCATTTGCAAGGGCTCTAAAGGAGATAGTTCAGTAGGGCTTTCCGGGGAAATGTGCATAGGTTCAGAGTGTCTTCTTCTTTCTTTAGACTGCCGCCTTCAGCAAGGTGAAGATTCTGCAGACGCAGAGAGAGGTTGCGAAGTGGAGGATTTGTCAGGATTTGGTAGGGAAAGCTGCCAGATGACCAGCGAAAAATATGGTAGAGATAAACGGGGGGGGGGGGGGGGGGGGGGGTAGGGGAAAGGTGCTAAATCTGGGTTTTGAAGGCCTCCAGGGAGGGGCTGAGCGACCTCGGCTGGGAGCGAGTTCCAGTCCACGATGGTGCGTGGGAAGAAGGACTTCTGGCGGTAGGTTGTACGGCATGACGGTATCTGGTAGGCAGCTGCGTGAAGACCTCTGGTGCTTCTAGTGGTAGGGTTTGCAATGGGGTGGTTTTGGTTGTTTATCGTCAGCAGTTCATTAGTGTATTTGTACATAGTAATGAGACGGGCTTTACGGCGCCGTTCTTGGAGTGTGGGCCACTGCAGGTGTTCCAACATGGTGTCCACGCTCGAGGTCTTCCGGTGGCGGTTGACAACCCAGCGGGCTGCTCTGCGCTGTACAGCCTCGAGGCTGTCCACGTCCTTGCTGTAGTAGGGGTCCCACACGGGGCTTGCGAACTCCATGGGGTTCGGACCAGGGCAGAGTAGGCTCGCTGCCTCGCCTCCTACAATGTTTCACTTTACCTCGTGTCATCCTGTATAAATTTGGGGGTAAGAGCTGACCCATCGCGGCTCCCTACAATATGTTTCACTTTACCTCGTGTCATCCTGTATAAATTTGGGGGTAAGAGCTGACCCATCGCGGCTCCCTACAATATGTTTCACTTTACCTCGTGTCATCCTGTATAAATTTGGGGGTAAGAGCTGACCCATCGCGTCTCCCTACAATATGTTTCACTTTACCCCGTGTCATCCTGTATAAATTTGGGGGTAAGGGCTGATCCATCGCGTCTCCCTACAATATGTTTCACTTTACCTCGTGTCATCCTGTATACATTTGGGGGTAAGGGCTGATCCATCGCGTCTCCCTACAATATGTTTCACTTTACCTCGTGTCATCCTGTATAAATTTGGGGGTAAGGGCTGATCCATCGCGTCTCCCTACAATATGTTTCACTTTACCTCGTGTCATCCTGTATAAATTTGGGGGTAAGAGCTGACCCACTCGTAGGAGGCGAAAATATAGGGAAATCATTCCTTGCTCTTATTCTGACAATTATAAACGTTTTCTTCTTCTTTTCTTTTTCTTTTTCTTCTTTTTTTTTTTTTTGGGGGGGGGGGTCATCAATAGCCTTAAATAGCCTACGAAGGCTGAGAGGCCATAAAACGCCATCCATCTATCCACGTTTGCCTTGTTTTCGTTTGAAAGAACGAAGGCTTTTTGAAGTAATTAGACATCAAAACTGAGAAATGGAGATACGAGTATTCATCCTCGGGTTGTGCCAGTCAGAATGGCTGCCCGGCATGGTGGGGTTGCGGGCTGTCATCACCGACGTTCCTCCGCTCTCCGCCTTTTCCAGCTATGGAGGAATTGAAGCCGGTGCCCCTGCACCTGGAAACCCAACAGTGCTACAACAGTGCTACAACAGTGCTACAACAGTGCTACAACAGTGCTACAACAGTGCTACAACAGTGCTGCAACAGTGCTGCAACAGTGCTGCAACAGTGCTGCAACAGTGCTGCAACAGTGCTACAACAGTGCTACAACAGTGCTGCAACAGTGCTACAACAGTGCTGCAACAGTGCTACAACAGTGCTACAACAGTGCTGCAACAGTGCTACAACAGTGCTACAACAGTGCTACAACAGTGCTACAACAGTGCTACAACAGTGCTGCAACAGTGCTACAACAGTGCTGCAACAGTGCTGCAACAGTGCTGCAACAGTGCTACAACAGTGCTACAACAGTGCTGCAACAGTGCTACAACAGTGCTACAACAGTGCTGCAACAGTGCTACAACAGTGCTGCAACAGTGCTACAACAGTGCTACAACAGTGCTACAACAGTGCTACAACAGTGCTGCAACAGTGCTGCAACAGTGCTGCAACAGTGCTACAACAGTGCTACAACAGTGCTACAACAGTGCTGCAACAGTGCTGCAACAGTGCTGCAACAGTGCTGCAACAGTGCTGCAACAGTGCTGCAACAGTGCTACAACAGTGCTGCAACAGTGCTGCAACAGTGCTGCAACAGTGCTACAACAGTGCTGCAACAGTGCTACAACAGTGCTACAACAGTGCTGCAACAATGCTGCAACAGTGCTACAACAGTGCTGCAACAGTGCTGCAACAGTGCTGCAACAGTGCTGCAACAGTGCTACAACAGTGCTACAACAGTGCTGCAACAATGCTGCAACAGTGCTGCAACAGTGCTGCAACAGTGCTGCAACAGTGCTGCAACAGTCTCTTCCAGCGTCTGTCCCTTGCCATGCAGTAGGCGTGGCAACGCATGTGCCATCTCTCTGCCGGCAAACTGGAATAAACTTGCAGCCGTCATTGAGGAAGTAGGAAACACGGTCATTCGCTCTGACCATTTCAATATCAATGGACATCTAATGTTTTTATAGTATTACATTGTATCTTACTGTATATTGAAAAATATGCACACAGTAACTATCGTTTGCTCTCACTATTTTAATCTCAACGGAAATTTCAGATTTATATTGTATTACATTGTATTGTACGACCAAATTTGAAGCACGTGTCGTCACGATTTTGAACGCGGGGCCGGTTTCGGGACAGTGACGTGCTAGACGAAGGGAATCGGAGAGGCGTTTCCAGTTGTTTGTTTGTTCATTGATCACTGTGAACAAACGCAACGTCCAATGAGTCAGTTCTTGTAAGAAATCCCTTTCCAAAACCAGGCACTGTCTGCTTTTTCGTCCCGATTATTTTCCCGACTCCTGTATGATTACAGAGATGTCCACACACACACATACACACACATAAACACACAAACACACACACAAATACACACGCATGCACAAACATAAACACACATGCACCCACATAAACACACATTCTCACACATAAACACACATGCACACACAAACACACACATGCACACACAAACCCACACATAAACACACAAATACACATAAAAACATGCACAAACACATGCACAAACACATGCACATACACACACGCCTATGCGCACGTACACACACACGCACGCACACACACACACACACACACACACACACACACACACACACTCACGCACGTACACACGCACGCACACACACATAGAAGACGTCTTTTCGATTGCCTTTGCCAACATGAGTCCTGGGAAACCCGCCTCAAGCAGGTCCTGTCACGGTCTTGATTGGAGGAGGGGGGGGGGGGGGGGGGGGGGGGGGGGGGGAGGGGGCCTGGACCAAAAGGCCAAGCAGTCTGGTGTGGCAAGAGGTCGTACTGCTTGTTATGGACCTTCACCTTGCACTAGGTGTCGGTCCAGGGAGAATTGGCAGGGGCGGATCTAGTTTTTGAAAGGGGGGGGGTGCAAATTTTTTTTTGTTTTTGTTTTGTATCTTATCAGCGAAGGCGCGAAGCGCCGAACCGACGGCGCGAAGCGCCGAGCATGCTAGGGGGGTCCGGGGGCATGCCCCCCCCCGGAAATTGTTTTTTTAAAGGAAGCAAAATGGTGCAATCTGGTGCAATCTGAGCGTGTAAAGTGCTATTTTCAGGCGATACATTTTGCCACTGATGTGGTGGGGGGTGGAGATAGGACCAACTGTCTCTCTCTTGGGAAGCACATGCTCGAAAATGTACAGTGCTAAATAAGTTCGATGTTAATAATAAAGAATCACAATTCACAAAAACAACATGAGGAAAAAGTCTTTGCAACAAGATCATACCTCGAATTTAATAATCTTTATATGGGGGGGGGGGGGGGTGGGGGTGCAATTACATTTAATTTTACTAGTGCATTCCTATATTTATCAGCATCTCTCTCTCTGCACCCACCCACCCCTTTTTATTTTGGCTGGGGGGGGGGGGGGGGTGCAATTACATCACTATATTTATCAACATATTTCTCTTTCCATTTTTTTATTTATGTATTATCATTGTTTATGTATTTTATTTCTTTAATTTATTTAGTTAGTTTTTTGGCTGGGGGTGGAATTACATTTACATTACTATATTTATCAGCATCTCTTTCTCTTTTTTGTTCTGCCGAGGGAGGGGGGGGGTGCAATTACATTTACATTACTATATTTATCAGCTTCTCTCTTTTTTTTTTTTAAGCCGAGGAGGGGGGGGGGGTGCAATTATATTTACATTCCAATATTTATCAACATCTCTTTCCCCGAGTCTCTCTCTCATTTTTATGTCTTTTTGCTTGGGGGGGGGGGGGGGGGTGCAATTACATTTACATTACTACATTATCAACATATCTCTTTTTTTTCTTCTTTTTTTTTCTTCTTTTTTTCTTCTTTTTTTTTGTCCCGCTGGGGGGGGGGTGCAATTGCACCCATTGCACCCCCCCCCCCCAGATCCGCCCCTGATTGGGGTGTCCGCTGTCACGAGATTCGTCGCGGGCATCTTGATTTTTCAGTAGTCCATCGTGTACCACGGAGAAACGAAGTCGAGCTGCTGAATCTAAGGTGAAATAGAAAAAGACCTGTTCTTGTAATACTTCTCAGATGCTCGCTACTGATTCGTCCACAGCTGAGCGTTGACATGAAGGAAGGACAATAAATCTACTGAGAAAACTTTCTTCGCTTCAAGGGACATTTACAATCAGTCCGAAAGAGTCTTCGGCCTCGACTCATTTGTTGCTGACAAGATGCAGACTGGCACGGTCGGTGTTGCGAGCTAGCTATGAGGAAGAATTGCAGTGGAAATAACTCTGCTGATCCACGAATCCTTTGGAGGTTTGTTTTTGTTGTTGTTGTACACAACAGAGAAGGACGAGCAAAATTGTCACGCTTCATACTTGGGTAAGCCTGGCTCCTGGTTACGTTTGTCACGGCGGGCGTTCCACTGTTGAATGGTGATGTCCCCATTAGGTCGAAGTCGTCTTATTGCAGTCCACACCACACGTATAGCGGACTTCTACTTCTGCAATGGCGACATGTGGAAGTCTTGGTGCCAAAACTGCAGAAACCACTCTGACTTCATGCCATTTGACACACCAAGCTCAGTGGTCGATGTGGCACAGATGACGGTGGCAGTGATGGCACTGGTGACAATGACAGTGGTGACGACAGTGACAGTGTTGACAGTAGCAGTGATGGCACTGGTGACAATGGCAGTGGTGACGACAGTGACAGTGTTGACAGTAGCAGTGATGGCAGTGGTGACAATGGCAGTGGTGACGACAGTGACAGTGTTGACAGTAGCAGTGATGGCAGTGGTGACAATGGCAGTGGTGACGACAGTGACAGTGTTGACAGTAGCAGTGATGGCAGTGGTGACAATGGCAGTGGTGACGACAGTGACAGTGTTGACAGTAGCAGTGATGGCAGTGGTGACAATGGCAGTGGTGACGACAGTGACAGTGTTGACAGTAGCAGTGATGGCAGTGGTGACAATGGCAGTGGTGACGACAGTGACAGTGTTGACAGTAGCAGTGATGGCAGTGGTGACAATGGCAGTGGTGACGACAGTGACAGTGTTGACAGTAGCAGTGATGGCAGTGGTGACAATGGCAGTGGTGACGACAGTGACAGTGTTGACAGTAGCAGTGATGGCAGTGGTGACAATGGCAGTGGTGACGACAGTGACAGTGTTGACAGTAGCAGTGATGGCAGTGGTGACAATGGCAGTGGTGACGACAGTGACAGTGTTGACAGTAGCAGTGATGGCAGTGGTGACAATGGCAGTGGTGACGACAGTGACAGTGTTGACAGTAGCAGTGATGGCAGTGGTGACAATGGCAGTGGTGACGACAGTGACAGTGTTGACAGTAGCAGTGATGGCAGTGGTGACAATGGCAGTGGTGACGACAGTGACAGTGTTGACAGTAGCAGTGATGGCAGTGGTGACAATGGCAGTGGTGACGACAGTGACAGTGTTGACAGTAGCAGTGATGGCAGTGGTGACAATGGCAGTGGTGACGACAGTGACAGTGTTGACAGTAGCAGTGATGGCAGTGGTGACAATGGCAGTGGTGACGACAGTGACAGTGTTGACAGTAGCAGTGATGGCAGTGGTGACAATGGCAGTGGTGACGACAGTGACAGTGTTGACAGTAGCAGTGATGGCAGTGGTGACAATGGCAGTGGTGACGACAGTGACAGTGTTGACAGTAGCAGTGATGGCAGTGGTGACAATGGCAGTGGTGACGACAGTGACAGTGTTGACAGTAGCAGTGATGGCAGTGGTGACAATGACAGTGGTGATGGCAGTGGTGACGACAGTGATGGCAGTGGTGACAGTGGCAGTGATGGCGATGGTTACAGTGGCAGTGACGGCGGCAATCATGGTGGCGGTGTGGGTGATGGCGGAAATGACCGGCGGCGCTGATGGAAGTGGTGGTAGGGGTGGTGGTGTATGGTGATGGTGATGATCATGGTGGTGCTTGTAGTTTGTGGAGATGGTGAAAAGGGTGGTTGTGGTCGTGTTGTCCATCATGCTGTAGCTGCTCTTGATAATGCTGTTTTTGCTTTGTTGTCTTCTTGTAAGCAGAATACACACTTTCAGGCCGTTGAATGCAACAATGAAATATGCTAGGTGCGGCAAATTCAATGCATGCATGTCAAATCTTGTCATGCCTCCAACAAACATGTGGCTGACCGCCATCTAAAA